>PVKN010017510.1:0-17291 GCA_004027915.1 Capromys pilorides | reverse complement strand
GGGACCACCCACCATCTTACAGAGGCTTAGCTTAAACTCAAAAGTGTAGAAGTGTTCTTAATAGCTACAAGGTTAATCCTCCCCAAATCCTGGATCAGACGACCCAAGGGAGAAGGCAGAAGCCACCCTGGTGACCTGGAAACCCCACAGCCTCCAGGGGCCTCTGCAGCTGCTCCTCCACATTCCACACAGTTGCAGTCTGGCCTCCTCCACTGACAGGCACAAGTGCCTCAACCAAAAACACACAGACTTCACGCTTGTAAGTCAGGACAATCTCTGGGAAAAACATGGAAAACAACCATTGCCATTATTCTTGGGAAAGGGAGGGAACTGTTTGCTATCAATTCAGTAGGCTATAATTTTATTACTATGCATTCAACATTTCCTATGTTGCAAGAAAATTAGCTTTATACTGCATATGGTTGCTCTTCAAATCGGCATGAAAACACCTTTGGTTTCTACTTTGCTCTCTCCTCATCATTCTGGTTAGCATTTCTCTGGTTTGTTGCCACTCACCACAAGTGTTGACACCTAAATGTAGACATGGCATTATTGTGTAAGTGATTTGCTTTACTGTTTTGTTTTGGTATTTTTTGTATTTTAGGGAAGGAGCTACAGGGTGTTCAGGGTCTTACTACTAGATCAGACTCATAGTGATCCACCTGTTTGCACCCTCCCAAGAGATGGGATTACAGGCATGTGCCACCTTGCTCAGTCTCAATCGCTGTCTCAGTGGCCCTGGGGCCAGGGCTGGCATGGCAGGCCCAGGAATCAAACCCCCCAGCCCTGTGCCTGTTTGCAGTATAAATGGTTGACTGGTACAAAAAAATGGAGGAAACAATGCTGTGTCTCCTAGCTACTGTCACTTATGCAGCCTCAAAGTGCAATGCGTTTCAGCAGCGATAGATCTCCATGAGCACAGAAGTGGGAACCCCGACTCTGAAAAGACTGTGTTATGGTTTGTGCGTAGGTGTCCCCCCAAGTTTCATACAGTCACGGGGCAGTCTCTGGAATTTATAATTGATTATTGTGGAAATGGGTGCTGCATCTCCCCTGGAGCAGGTGATTTGCATTTAAATGTAAAGAGGGAAGAGCAGTTTGCTGCTTGAGCTCCTGCTAGCCCTCCCTTCACTCTTGCTCATTGCTCGCCACTGTGAAAGGTTGTTCTCTGTCATGTGCTACTCTGCCTTGGAGGCAGCTGAATATGGACTGAAACCTCCAGTAACTGTGAGCTGAATAAACCTTTCCTTCCCTCATTTTGAGTGTCAGGTATTTGTCCCAAGAATGAGAGAAGAGTAACTAAGATAGAATTTGGTATTGCAGGAGTGGGGTTTTTGCTGTGACTAATCTGACCATGTGGATTACAAGTGTTTGGAAATGGTTTATGGGAAGAAATAGGAAAAGTTTAGAGATGTTGCCTACTTGTGAAGAGCTGGAACAACTCCGGCCCTTCTGTAGGGGAGATTCTAGTCAGAGCTCAGACCAGAAAGCTGATAGAAAGCCGGCCTGTAAAGACCAGGCTGGGAGGTTTCTGCTGGGAAGAAGGACTGTATTGATTGTTGGACTCTCAATCATTTGTGTTTTGATTTAGCAGAGAAGTTGCCTGCATTTTGCTCATGCCCAGAGATTTTGCCTGAGACTGAGTTTAAGCATGGCGGACTGATGAGTATTTCAAAAGATATTTCAAAGCAGCCAAATATTGGAGTGGTGGCATGGCTGCTATTGGGAGCTTTTAGCCAGATTTATGTTATAAATCAAGAGCAAGGAGCCCAGTAGGATGGCTCAAAATGTTGTGAGTTTGTCCAGAAAGGAAGTGCCAATAAAGCTGTGGACTGCAAAGATAGAGCTCAGAGGATCTCCATTGCTGAGAAGAAACCAGAGAGTGGAAAAGATGGCCTGAGGGCATCACAGGAGGTGGCAGGTCTCCACCCTTTGCAGCCTCAGAATTGCAAAGGTCAGGGACTTTGCCATGAGGAGAAAGCCACTGAGCCCTTTGTTCCCGAATGGCTCCTTCAGCAGCACCAGGTTCCAGAATGGCAGCAGCATGGAGAATTTATTCCTCAGAATCAGGGTCAGAGTGCTCAGCAATCCATGCACTCAAACCCTACAGCCAAGAGAGAAAGAAGTCTGGCTACTGCTCCAGCTGGCAGCAAACCGTGGCATCATCCACATGGCAGTGGTTTTAGGCACATTGAGAATGCAAGGGTTCTGAGGTTAAGAAGGCTTCCACCTCAATTTCAGAAGAGGATCTGGGAAGCCAGGCAGTGTGCCCCTGAGAGGGCAATATGTAAAGCTATGAGTGAGAAGCCTATTCAGTGGAAATCCCAGAAGTTTGAAAAAGCCAGGAATGTGGATGGTGCAAAGAGGGAGCAAAGCCAGCCTGACAGAGAAGCCATGGGAGCTACCACCATGGGTGCCATAGGGGTGGAGCTGCATGGAGCTTACAATTTGCCACAGGTTGCTTTGAATGTTCCACGAGGACCTACAGGATTTACTATTGGCCCTTTTGGATTTTCGACTTGTGCTGATCCCAATGCTTGGTATTCTGCTGTGTATAACTTTTGGAATGATAATATGTGTCTTGTGCCTTTATATGTTGGATATGTTTAACTTCGTTTGTATAGAGGCTCACAGAGACTTGGGACTTGGGCTATTCAGCAACGCTGAAACTGTTGAGACTTTGGCAACTTGCAGAGATGGACTAAAATGTCTTTTACAGGGGCGGAATGTTATGGTTTGTGCATAGGTATCCCCCCAAAGCCTCATGCAGTGATGGGGAAGCTTTTGGAATTTGTAATTGATTATTGTGCAAATGGGTTGCATTTCAGTGTAAGGAAGGAAGAGTAGTTAGCTGCTTGAGCTACTGCTAGCTCCCTCCCAGCTCTTGCTCTGAGCTGCCACCATGAAAGTTTGCTCTCTGTCATGTGCCATTCTACCTTGGAGCCAGCTGAGTATGGACTGAAACCTCAAGTAACTATGAGATAAATAAACCTTTTTTTTCCCTCATTTTGAGGGTCCGGTATTTGTCCTAGCAACAAGAGAAGAGTAACTGAGACAGACTGCATCTTTCCAACAAATATCCACAAGCGGTGTTTTTAGGTCATGTCATTTCCTATGTGTCTCTGTTATGGCGCACTGTACTTACATTTGTCTATGATGTGAACCTGTCAATGGTATCTTCTGGATTTAATTCTAGAATTCTCCCTTTTTCTTTCAGCGTCTGTACATGGTTGTCCGTGCCAGTAGTTCCTTCCTCCAGACCAACTGTAAAGTAGCAGACAAGGAAAGGACCTAGCTGTAGGGCACTGGTGGCCCTCCACATTCCAAGGTTAAATCAGTCTCCCAATATGTTTTTGAGAATGGACACCTACTGGTCACTGACACACCCAGTGCTGTTACAAGTTGTCTTACATTGTCTTCAAGAATACAGTGAAGCACCAGTGAAATGGCTCCGTGGACTAAGCATCTGCTTATGCAAGTGCAGCGACTGTGGTTCAATCCCAGCACCACTTTCTGCACTGGCCCTACCTCCAGGCATGCTGAGCTGGCCACCCAGACCAGGCATGGTGGTGCACGCCTGTAATCCCAGCATGAGGGAGGCTGAAAACAGCAGGATCACTATGAGTCTGAGCTGCATAGTGAGAAATTATACCAAATACACAAAAAAAGTATATAGTGAAAAAAAAATGTTGATTTTCTTGCCAAAACTAAGATAAATAAATATGTTCATGAATGAGCTTTTGTAGGCCAGGGAAACAGCTCAGCAGCATAAACGCCTGCTTGACAAGTATAAGGTCCTGACTTCAATCCTTGGTACTGCCAAAAAAAAAAGACAAAGCATGAATGAGCTTCTGTATATGTATACATGTGAGCACAAGTATGAAGTATGTACAATAATGTAAGTACACATTTTCCTTGTAATACAATACATAGCTTTTTTTGGATTTTCAGAAAGTCTCCTAACATAAAAAAGATGAAGAATGAGTAATTTAGTAAATTTTGCTGATATGTAACACATGGTGTATCAGTCAGGGTTTTACTAGCACAATAGATATAACACAAGGTGTAGAAATGCATGAGAAGTCACAAGATGGGCTTATGATGGTCAGCCGCAGGGTTGGGTAAGGAAGCGTGCAGGTGGTGTCTGCACACTGGAGACTGGGATCAGTGCGTGGTCTGGAGCTCACTGCAGTGTTTCGTGCAAGTCTGTGTGAGGAGGCCGATGCGTCTGGAATGGAGGCTGAGGAGTCTACACCAGAAGGTTGAAGGGTTGGAGGTCTACCCAAAGAGTCTACGCTAGAAGCTAGGAGACGACGTCCAAGCTGAAGACCAGAGCTCCTCTGAGGAAAATGGAACCCTCTGCCCCTCCTCATTTTCTTTTTCTATCTTTTAAGTGATGAGCCACTTGGGGTGGTTCCTCTGTACCCTAGGGTGTGGAATGGCTGAGATGACTCAGTTAAACTTCTAAACTTCTCATGTTGACACAACCTATCAGCCACTACACATGGAATAACTCTTATCTTCTCATATAATAATGATCTCCATGTATTGAGTACATATGATGCGCTAGGGCTACATTAGATTCTGAGAATACGAATGCTAATAGAACAGAGCTTATATTTCAGTAAAGGAGAACAATAGGTTGTGACAACCAAGATTAGCAAGAAAATACATCATATATTTAATAGTGTCAAGTGCTGAAAGGCAAAAACAAAGCACAGCAAGGGAGTATGAAAAGGCGACCTAGCTGGGACAATCTTTGTGTAAAATGACCTAAGAGAACTAAGGGACCTGAGGGAAGAAGGTGCCAGGCAGAGAAGACACAAAAGCCAAGCAGCCCCATTGCAGTGTGTGAGCACTGAGCAGGCATCCAGCCGAACCAGAGAGAAGCAGAGGAGGCCGGGCTGAGAGTGCAGCATGAGCAGGAGCTGAAGCCCTTCTCCCGGGAGCTTATCTTGTCACTTCAAGAACCACTGGACCCACTGCAATTATGGAACGGTGGGCTATGTATACAACTACTTCCTCTCAGTACAAAGGGAAGAAAGTTTTTCTTTGTTTCTTTCCCTACCAATATGGATTAGAAAATTTATCACGTCTACACCCTGTGCTCTGTATAACTGCTATGAAGACAACAATATGCAATGTGTCAATTATTGCAAATGTACTACTAACGTGTTTTGAAGCTATCGTATTATTTCTTATTAAAAGTAATAATAATAATGATAATAATAATAAAGAACCACTGGAAAATGAGTGTATGTGTGGTGACCCAGTAACCATGGGGCCCAGAGGCAGGCAGGGATATCAAAGAATTTTACATTCTGATCAGTGAGAAATTGATTTGATTCATAATGCCAATCCCCCCTGAATACCGGAAGCCATTATAGCAACTCGACATTTTTAACTCCAAATGAGCTGGGAAACCGTGAGAGGTCTTGGTACAGAAGAATTAGTGGCCTAACCAATATTTTTTAATCTCCAGCTTTTGAGATAGAGATAACACAGGCCAAGGCATAGGTGCAGACGTCAGCTAAGAGGCTAAGCAACCTGCGCAAGAAACGATGGGGACCGATGGGCCTTTGGAGCCCCGTGGGTAGGAACAAGTAGATGAGGCCTAGCTAGGTTGCAGATAGATACAACGTAGGCTCAGTACATATTGCTGATTCATCAGACAGGCAGACAGACAGACAGACAGACAGACAGACAGACAGACAGACAGACAGACAGACAGACAGACAGACAGTTATGGCTTATATCTAGTTATCCCTGCCAAAGCCTCTTGCAAACCATGGGGCTGTCCAGCGTGCTGCTGGGGGGAGGGGGGACGGCCGCACACGACGACACCGGGGCGGGGCTTGATGGGCGTGGCCAAGAGAGCTTCGAACCATTAAACTCACAGCATCGCGCTGTCAGAGGTTCCCTCCAGGCGGCTAGGAGGTGTGGAGCGAATCATCCTGGACACGGTGGCGGCGTAGTCTCAAGATCTTGCTGTGTAATTCAGTCTGCTTTAAATTGTGAAACCTCCAGTAACTGTGCACTAAATAAACCTTTCCTCCCCTAAGCTCGAGTGTTCCGTATTTGTTCCAGCAATGAGAGAACAGCAACTAGGACACAGACAGAGAAATGCAGACAGGCGGGCCGGCGAGATAGCTCAGCTGTCCAAAGTACCCTTTTAGGCAAGCTAGCAGGGACTGTGATTCAATCCCCAACACCACATGCAGTGCCAGCCCCACCCCCAGGGCAAGCTGAGCCGGACAAAGGAAAAAAGAAATGCAGACAGAGACAGAGACAGAAAACAAATGCAGTATTTCTAGCCTGAGCAATTCACTTGCCGTTGGTTTTGATCGAAAACCCAAGGGAAGGAAAGATGTCCCTGGTTGGGAGGGATTGGGAAGAAAGATCACGTGGGTACCCCATAGTGGGTACCCCAGCAGGTGGTGGGCATGTGAGGACACACACCGTACGTGGGCACTGCTGCAGAAGATGAAGGTGGAGGTCCCAATCTTGCTGCATAAATAGATACGCACAAATGTGGAAAGAACTCTAAAGGAGATTTTTACAAATGTGTGAAAGGCCTACTTAGGTTTTCAGATCATTGGTCTGTACCCTTTCTCTTAGTTAGTTCCACTAAACGTGTCTTAATTTTCTGAGTCGTAAGATTGTGACCCGATCCCTGTGTGGCAGGGCTCCTGGAGGCTCTCTGTGTTGCAGCTCTGATTGGCGGCTTCCTTTCTGCAAGCCTCCTTTCCACTCCCTGCTCTCCAGCTGTTTACTAGTCAGCTACCAACTGGCTCTCCACTCACAGGATGCCACTTCCAGGGACCTTAGATCTCAGCCCCACTCCTCCTCTCTCCCGGGGTCATTATCACCATGCAATGAATTTCCAGACCCCAGGGTTTCACTGCAAGGAGAAATGGAGAAATTGTTTGCAGCTGGACACTCTTTAGAAGTGTGAGCCGCATGCATTTCCCGGAGCTTTGGGAGATGGAGGAGCAGAGAATCGATTGTCACTCGGGTCCTTTTTCCTGGCAACACCTCAAAGGTTGCTGAGTGAGAACAGCAGTGCCCAGCTGCCCTGAAAAATGAAGGAGAGAGTGAGATTTAAGACTTGAATTGCCTCTCTCCTCATTATGTGTTATTTGTCAATCATGGATAAAAGATGGTTTTTGCCCTCTAGCTCCTAACCCTGGGGTGCTTAGATCACAGACTAGTGCGGTTTTTTATGGAACACTGCAAGAAAAAAAAATCAATGATTGCACCTCTGTTGAAAGGTGGGCTTTTCTTTTTCTCGTTTGTAACTAACTAGTTTAAAACTAAGCAGGCCAGCCATGAGGAGGGGTGGCATATAACATTGTCCTCATGTACTAGATGTCTCAGAGTTTTGACCCTATTAGAGTCCATATGAACAATGATTCTCCTCTTTCTCTTGAAAACTAAAATATCTGAAATTTACTAGGTTCCTGCAGCCTGGCAGCAGGGAGCTCATCCACCTTCGTGCTGAGCTTTGCAGATGGACAATAAGAGGGCTGCTGTCACTTGGTGTGAAGTGCAGACCCCAAATAACACATCCATTTTCGGACTTATAATATGAAAACACATCCTACTCATTTGAATATTATATTCCCGTGTTATAGAAATCGTTAAGCATCCTCAGCCTGCCCTTAGGGGCCAAGTAGCTTTCATGGAGATATGAAAAGAACCAAAAACATGAAGCTCAAAGAAATCTGAAAATTACTTGGTAAGTGCACATTTAGCCATATTATCCATGACTGTCTGTAAAATATTTCTAAACAAACCACCATGAACATTATCCCAGGATACTCATATAGGGAACTTTTTATTTTTATTTTTTTTAACATTTTATTTTATTGTTATTACTTTTTGTGGCCAGCTCAGCCCACCTGGGGGTGGGGCTGGTGCAGCATGCGGTGCCAGGGATTGAACTGCGATCCTTGTCTGAGCTTGCCTGAACAGATGCTTTAGACCACTGAGCTATCCCGCCAGCCCCATACAGGGAACTTTTCAGCATGCATTTCTCTTTTTGTTCCCTTTCTCTTTGTGCTTATATCTTTAATCATTTTTGCACTTATTTGTGGTTTTGATTTGGTTTGGGTTGGTTTGGTTTTGGTACCAAACACAGGACCTTGTGCTTGCCAGGCAGTCACTTATGCCACAGAGGTATGTATCCTCGACCCGATTTTTTTTTTTTTTTTTTCGGGGACCGTGGTTCAAACTCATGACCTTGCACTTGCCAGGCAGGCATTTGTGCCATGGAGCTATCTCCCCAGCCCCTCTTATTTGGTTTTATAGTTTGCATTATTTTTGGTTTTCATAAAAGAGAAAACCGCTAAGGAAAGCAACACTGAACTTTTGTTAGTATTTAGCCAGGAACACGCATCATAAAATTAGTAGCTGTAACTCTTATTCTTTCATCAGCTACACACCCCTAAAAGTCCATAGAAACTGTATGTAACATGCATTTTACAGGTGAATTAAAACGCTAACACGACTGATAATCTGTGGTGAGAGAGCTTGTTGAGTTCCCCTGAACATTTTCGCCGATTACCTTTCTTCTTTGGTTCAGAATTCCACCTAGGAAGGCTCCTTGCAGCGATGGAAGGCCAAGCCAGCCGAGTGCCCGGAAGAGGGGGCTGACTATAGCATTGTCCGTTTACGAACCGCAGGCTCAGTTGGCCTGCCTGTTTCCTCCACTTCTGGTTTCCTGTGGGCAGGTGAGCACTCTGCAGTAGGCCAGGATGAAACAGGAATAAAAATGCAAAGAGAACCACAGGACACCCGGAACTGCCCCAGCGTCCAGCTGAGGCTCGCGAGGCAGCGCACTCCGGAGGCTCCCCTCGGAAGCCGAGCAGGGCCCCGGCACATGGGTTGGTACCAATGAATGTGTGCTTTTAGGGCTCCACTTGGGCTGCTTCTGATTTACGCCTAACTCGCTCCAGGCTCCATAGACATGAACTCTGGTGAACCTGGTACAGCTTCAACATTCGTAACCAAACCTGAAATTCCAGAAGTTTCCTCTAGGATTCAATTTGGAAATGTGGATGTGTCTAAGCCAGGTATACGCTTCCAACTAGTATTAAATACTTGACCCCCATATCTGTCACGTGTAATGTGTGCCCCTCAATGACTAGGATACAGAGCGGAATTGGAACTTAAAGGACCTGTACCCCGAGACAGGATGGTTATAGAACACCCAGATTTCAAAGCGTGCTCCGAAGAGAAATTTCCAAGTAGATGAAAATCGTGTGGGGGTCCCTGCCTGCGGGCATTGGTTAGGTGCCCCAAACATTTGTCGTTCACCTCTGCTCTTCTACCTCCTCTCTGCCAAGAGTGAAACGCGTGTGGCCAGCCAACGTGAACGCTCGCTCTTCCTGTTCCTCTCTGAGTTCCTAACTCTATGCTTTCCTTGTTTTGTCTTTCTGCTCAGCCAGCTTTTCTCTTTCTGCCACATACTCATAGACCCGATAATTACAAGGCTCAGTCTCCATCTTCTTCACCCTTGCAGACACTCCCGACCCTGGCACCTGGGAGTGACTCCTCTTTGTATGGATGTCCATAGCCTTGTGGAGTGGCCCCTGAGTTGCTGCACGTCTGTGAGTACTGTCTCCCTTGTGCGGTCGTAAGACATTGGAGGCCAGGACTAAGAGGCTTTCTCCACGTGGTGGTTAGAAAGGTTATGAGAGTCATTAATATTTGATGCATTGGAAAGATAAGTGAATGAAGGAATGCTACTCGGGTACCAATACAAACACAACCTGTAAGCCTCACCTGAGGCTTACAGCACAGTACAACATTTTAGGGAGGCAACATGTTTTCAGGGTTTTATTGCTCTGTGTCCTTCGTAACTGTTGTCAATCTTATCACTACCCAGAAGGGCAGGTAGGTGCCTCATGATCCTGGCCCAATGTTGTCTCCCAGACCCTGCCATAGCGGTAACAGGTGTGTAAAAGACTCACTAAATGTTTGCTGACTGAGTGAGTAACCACAAATTTAAAAAGCAAGGACTCCTTATACCACATAAGCTTTAGGGCTAGGAAGGGTAATTTTTTACATGTGAGAAGAACATAGTAGAGCAGCAAAACAAGTCCTCAAGCAAAATAGTCTTAAGGCAAGCCATTAACACTTTGCTTTGAGCTTGTGCCTGCCCTGGACTTGGCTTTCGGCCTCCTGGAGCTCGGAGCTCCTATGCATCAGGAAGCCAGGCGGGCAGCCACCATGATCATCTTAGCAAGCTGAGCCACTCGCTCATTAGCCCGCAGTAGATTGTAAAAACTGATACCGCCTCTGGCGAGTTCCTCGCTAGCGCAAGCTCTCATTTCCAAAGTAGCTCCCAAGCCGATAAGATCCAGACCTTGGGAGAGGAGATTAACATCAGGCCAAATGGAGATTTTTTAATCACATTAAAACAAGATAGCTTGTTATCTGAGAAAAATTAATCCTCACTCCTTGGCTGTGCTACATGTGCAATTTGACACATGGGAATTCTTCTAACTGGTTATCTGGTCCTTTTCATTTCATGGGCTTTATTGCCTTGACATCCAAATATCTTTAATTTATAAGTACTCAACTGGTCCTTGATTAAAACAATGAAAAAATTTTATTGTCTCATGCTTCATAAAACAAGTAATGGTGTCAAATGACAAGTATCGCATTTCTGATCCGAGCTCCAGGTTTATAACATCGGGAACGCAAAGCTGACAATGCAGACAAATTCACTTAGCTCTGTACAATTTCATGCTAGCCAGAGCCTCAGCGAGGTACACAGCAAGCTGGTTTCATTCATATAGGGATGCAGAAAACTTATTGCATGTTCTAATGAATTTAGTGAAACAAGTAATCTTGTGTTTAAAATTCTTCACATTTCCAGACAGTTTTGTGATTTTTAATGGCATTGGGTCCTATTTTAAAATAGGATATAGGGGGCCGGCAAGATGGCTCAGTGGTCTAAAGCGCCTGCTTAGGCAAGCTTAGCCAACCGCGGGAACAGTGTTTCTATCCCCAGCAACTCATGCTGTGCCAGCCCCAGGTCAGGCTGAGCCAGATATATATATATATATATATATATATATATATATATATATATATGGACTGGGCATGGTGGTGCGCACCTGTAATTCCAGCTCTTGGGAGGCTATAAACAGGTGGATCACTATGAGTCTTTATTTTACTTTTAGAGCTAAATCTAGACAGACACTACGAGCCTCATCTGTTAGTGAGACCCTGAACACCCTACAGACCCTTCCCTGAAATACCCAAAAAAAACCGTATCTTATTTGTAAATGTGAAGAGGTGAATAAGATTTTGTTTGTTTGTGTTTGTATTATGGCCCACTCAGCCTGCCCTGGGGGTGGGGCGGCATGGCATGTGGTGCCAAGGATCGAACCACCATCCCTATTGTTAGCTAAACTTTCCTAAGCAGGCGCTTTAGACTGCTGAACCATCTTGCTGGCCCAAGAAGTGAATAAAATTAAAGGGAAGTGGAGGCGGCCAAATAGCCCAGTGGATTAAAGCATCTGCAAGTAGGCTCAGGAGCCTGGGGTTCAATTCCTAGGCCTGCCATGCCACCTCTCCCCGGACCCCTTACCCTGTAAATAGGCAGATCACTGAGTCCGATCCTGAACACCCCGTAGACTCTTCTCAAAAATAAATAAATGAAGGGAAATGAATTTGATACATTTTAATATCTCAAATGCCTTGAACAATGCAGAGAGCATTATTTATACGCTATGTAGAATGTTTCTCCATGACCAATACAAAATAGAGTAA
Source organism: Capromys pilorides (assembly GCA_004027915.1). Lineage (NCBI taxonomy): Eukaryota > Metazoa > Chordata > Mammalia > Rodentia > Capromyidae > Capromys > Capromys pilorides. The sequence continues at coordinate 5,507 of PVKN010017510.1, read as the reverse complement.
ATGCAGCCAAACTCGGTTCCTATCCAGTTGTATTCAAGCTATCGTTAGCAAATTAGTGGATATTTTTATTTACTGATCATAAATAATGCTTTGTTAATCTGTCTTGTAACAGTACAGGGCAATTAAATTAGCAACCAAATTTCAATACAATTGTTTAAAAAGCACATTAATATCACATGTGCACTTATACTCCAGTTTCTTTTTTTATTAAAATATTAATTAATTAATTTATTTATTTATTTATGTCACAGCTGGCTCAGCCTGCCCTGGGGGTGGGGCTGGCGCAGCATGTGGGGCCGGGGATGGAACCATGGTCCCTGCAGTTGCCTAAGCTTGCCTACGCATGCGCTTTAGACCACTGAGCTATCTCACTGGTTCCTACTCCAGTTTCTTAATAAAATCAAGCACCAACAACTGAGATCAACCACTTAGCTCATCTAACAGTTAGGTAACCCAGGAAGAAGTCCGTGAGATGGATTCCGACGCACGAGGGCGATACATTCTAAGCTCCAAAGACGAACTATAACGAACTGTGTCATTGCGCTTTGGAGTAGACTAGTTAGGTCAAATGGCTTCCGGATTTTGATAAGGAAAGCCTCCACTCAATGTTTTACATTTTTAAGTTTTCATTTGAAAATATAGTCGCTACCTCAATAATGAGTCCGAGTATACTTTCAGGTTCTCAAAGGTTGCATTAATCATTCAGGACAGGTAGCCTGAGAAAAATCATCATTTCTTCTCTTCCCTTAGAAAGGCCATCCTTAGGGCAAATCTAGCACACACACTTTCTGTTTTTGAAAATCAAAGCGAACCCATGGAAGGAACAGAACAGCCTTTCACCCTCTTTTTACATACTAGCAGTCTGAGACCCGCGTCTTAGTTTCTCCCCAGGATTATACAGTTGGTGGATGGAAGATAGCCGTGCGGGCGCAGAGCGCTGTTGGGAGCGTTCGCCCCCGCCGAGGAGTGGAGCCTTGCGGGTTCCCATCAGCCGGCGCCGCCAGCCTCGCTTCCTCTGCCTGTTCCCAGAGCCCTGACTTGGTTTCCTATGGGTCTTCCTCGTGGGTTCCTGCTTTTCTCATGATGGTAGTGTAGACGGGCAGTTAGGTAGAAATTCAGGCTGTCAGGCAGGGCTCTGCCCTGGAGGCAGTGCCGAGGAGAACGCATAACAACTGCCGCTGGGTGTGCAGGTGTAGCTGCAGAAGGCCTCCCTCAAGGTAATGATGGGTGGTTAGGCCTGCACGCCTCCCGGAGGGCTAATGGATAACTTGAAATTATGCTTTAATTGGAATGCCTCTCTCCTTATAGGCTAGACAGGCATCAGGCACCTAGGTGGGTAACCGGGACCACGTGATGCACCCCTTCCTAGCCATCTCTTTGTGCTTCCTACATACCTGCATGGACCTACTTAGCTATCGGATCAACTTACTTAGCAGCTATCCTTATAACCTTGCCGGTTGATCATAGTTTTGACCCCACGTTCTACCCACCTTGGGATTTTGCTCAATATAATGTTCTCAGACACGTGGGCTCTGTGGTAGCCCACATTTGAGTCCCTTACTGTCTCTCAGGAGCTCTCTCTCAATAAAACATTTCCTACTTTTTTTTTTTTTTTTTTTTTTTTTAATATTATGGCCAGAGCTCAGCCTGCTCTGGGGGTGGGGCTGGTGCAACATATGGTGCCGGGGATGGAACCATGGTCCCTGCAGTTGCCTAAGCTTGCCTAAACATGCGCTTTAGACCACTGAGCCATCTCACCGGCCCAACTTTTCCTACTTTTAACCTCCATTGTTCCTTAAAATTCATTCTTCAGTTTCAGTGTGCTTGTTGGTTTGTTGGGTTTTAGTATAGGGTCTATATGGGTCTCACTGAGTAGATCCGACTCCTAGTGATCAGCCTGTGTTCAGCCTCCTACATCTTGGGATTACAGGCGCACCACCACGCTCAGTCTGAATTTCTGTCTCAGTGTGCCCCAGGAACGGGCCGTCAGGGCACACCGGGGACCAGACCCCTCCGGCTGTGTCTGCCTAAGCAGGCGCTTTAGTCCACTGAACTATTTGGCCAACCTCATTTTTCCATTTCAGGAGATGCGCACCTGGCGTGTCTGACATCTAGGGTTGGGAGCTAGGCTTTGCCCTCTGTCGACAGTTAAGTCTTCTACATACGCTCTAAGTGTTAGGGTCAGATGTCTATTTCCTATTTTCCTGAGAATCAAATGGGTATAGTTACACAATTATTTTTGGATTATCAAGCATCTTACAAATTGTCCCTCACTGGGCAGAAACCAGGGATAAAATTCAGGCAGGTCAAAAACCTTTTCCATAAAGATATTTGTTTTACACATAGTCATTCGACAAATATTTATTTGATTCTTCTCCTAAGTCAGTTTAGTAGTCGATTTTTCCTCATGTACTTCCATAGTGCAGTGCTGAGCTTGGAACCAAAGACCTTGCACATGCTAGGCAAGGTTCTGCCCTGAGCTTCACCTCCAGCTCACCTATCTACAACTTTTTAAAAGAAAAAAAATAAGTTTACTTGAGAGTCACCAAATGATATAAAATACTTTAAGGCCAAGTCTGCGTGCCACACCATCTGTCTTCCCACACCCTCTACCGTATTTTGGGAATATTAGCAGGCACCCCAGAAGAATGCTTTATCTTTCAAATCAACATCCCAGCGGCACAGGGAGAGCCCACCCAGCAGGCCTTTAATTGCCTCTTTATCTAACCCTCCAAGCATCTCTGCTAGTTTCTCTTTTTCTGAATGGCGTGACTCATCAGACCACCAGGTGAGAAGCCCCGGGTCATGATGCGGCACCCAAGACTGAACGGTTCTGAAGTCTCTCTTCTCCAAGAGCTCTGCTGGTTTATTCTAGCTTAGCAAAAGGAAACTCTTGAAGTTCACATATGGATACCTCAGGGCTCACTGGTTGAGACTCAGCTTGATATTAAAAATGCAAATTGGCTTTCCATGCTAAGAAAAGCAAAGCAAGTGGCATTGCTTGAGAAATCTACACCTCATCCCATGAGCTAAAGCCATCTTAGTTGCAGGCCGTGTGTCAACAAGAGGGTTGTTTATTTTTTTTTTTTTTAACCAGGTGTCACCCAATTCAAAGCCCTCATCTATAATCACTCTCTGGAATGAGCTGGCCAACCAGGGCCCTTTCTTAAACACAAATCCTGAGAAGAGGTCACGCTGGCAGCTGCTGGGTATTTCTGAAAGGGCTGTTGTGATTCAAATACCTCCTCCTGAGCCGTGGAGGTGACACACACAGGAAGGGGAAGTGAGAGTGTTTGTGAGGGAGGCTGAACTACGTGACCTTCTAGGGTTGCCCTCCTTCCCAGTCTCCCGGGTCAGTGACTGGGCTTCAAGAAGTGCTGGGAGCTCAGCGCAAGCTTCTTGGGAGGTTTCTCTGAAAGGAAAGGAAAAGTTAGAGCAGGAGGAGGGGAACACGATGAAAGCCTTTCTTTTTGTCATTCCACAGAGAAGTATTTGTAAGTCATCAGTAAATTGTGGGTGTCTGTTATGGCCTCTGTTGTGAAGAACGAGGAATTTCATCAGCTTAAAACCAAATTCACACGCTGGAGGGTGCATGGATTATAGTAACTGGGAAAGATCCCGCTGATCCAAACACTGTGTTACCTGAATTCTAGGCTCTCCTCACTTACTGTTGGAAAAGAAGAAAAATAAAGAAGGTGGGGGAAGGCGGAAGGGAGGGGTAGAAGGCAATCAGGCAAGCAGGCAAAAAGGAGAGGTAGGGAGGCAGAGGGAAAAGAAGAAAGAGGACACCCTTATTTCCTCATGAAAAAGAAATCTTATTTTTTATTCTGAAATATAATGCTTAAATAGCATCCTGAGTCATTGTTTGTTTGCAAGAAACGGTATCATCCGGCCAGCACTCACAAGAGCCTATTGTATTTCCACCTACGATCTGGTTTGTTGTGTTATACTTTAAGAGATACAGTTACATAAAATCTCTAAGGCATAACATTTAAAACTGGCTAAATATTCAAGGCAAGGATTAGACTGATTATTATTCTTTTATACTGATTATTATTAATATTTCTTCAAAATCTAATCTTTTGGGGCTGGGGAAATACCTTAGTAGAATAAGCACTTGCCTGGGAAGTGCAAGGTCCTGAGTTCAATCTCTGGTATCACCAAAAAAAAAAAAAGGAAAAAAAAAATATATATGATGTCTTGTTTGGACCAAGAGCATCTTATGGATTTAGCGCATACTGCCAATACTCTGGAAATATTCGAGTTAGCTCAGACCATTTATCAGTGAAGCTAAGACTGCTGGTAAAGCCAACATTTAAATGAAGGTGTCCCAGTGACACCAAGAAAACAATGGGAGACCACGTCCGTGCAAAATCCCGCAAGGCCAGCGCGTGTGAAGCTGAATTACTCTGGTAGCAGGTCACACGCCAGGTCCTGTGTCCCACTCTGGACTTTGAATTTATGTTCTGAGTGGTATACAGCACCAATTTCAATTACAAAGGATCAAGAGGTTAATGACATTTAATCATCTATGTTATATATTGAGCAAATTTCCCATCCTGTGTGAAAGCTGCCTCATAAATTTCACAAGCTTGAAATGTTCCCCACGGGGCATCTCCATGCCTACCAAGCGCTCTGCGCTCCTTCAACTGAGGAGCTCTACTGAGAGCGGCTCAAGGGCCACCTGGTGTCCAGTGGCTCCACAGCACACAAGTCTCGATACCGTGGTCTTTCCACTGTCCTCTCGGATCCAGAGACCTGGCACCTGCTCCTGCCCCACTCCTGCTTCTTCTGACCCTGAAGCTGATGCTGCTGTCATAACTCTGCTCTGAACTCAGCACATCAAACCAAGCTGGGGGAACCGCACTCCAAACGCAGCTTTGAGAGCAGGCCTGAGCATCTTTTTTGTCCTTCACCTTGCACTTTATTTTAGAGTGTGTAGTGTGTGTGTGTGTGTGTGTGTGTGTGTGTGGTGACACAGAATCAGAACACTTGTTCAAGAATCCTGAAACTACAGTATCTGTCTTTGACTATGAGAAGAAAAGCACAAATCCTATCTGAAATGTAACAAATGTCCTCAGAAACATCCTTCTCCTGATTTTGGCCCTAGTCTGCCTTGGATACTGGCCTGCTATTGGTTCCTAGCTGACTCAGGGTTCGCTTTGCAATATTTAAATAAAATTATTTAAAGAACAGTTGTAATGGGTCCCTGTCCGACTCAAGGGACTGCTGTAGAAGTCTATGGGCTACCTTCCTTGTCTTGCTCCATATCTATCTGTTTCAATGAGTTCAGGAAGACCAGATACTGGTTAAATTTTCAAACTGTGTATAATATAGAAATGATATTAATATGTTTTATAATGAATAAATCTTTAAAACAGCAACAACAAGAAAATACTTTGTAGAGAGAGATGATAAAAAATAGTACAAAAAGAAGTTAAATTATTATTTGCCTTACATGCAGATAACATGATACTCTACATAAGACCTCAAAAACTCCTCCTAAA
>PVKN010017509.1:0-17302 GCA_004027915.1 Capromys pilorides | reverse complement strand
TAACTATATTTGATATTATATATAATATAATATGATATGAAATTACCAATTGTTCATATATAGAATATATTTATAATATATATTATGCAGTATAGTCTGAAAGTTTACATAGAAGTACTTATATTTATATATTATATGGTATTTGTTCAAGCATTTTATATATAAATAGGTTTGAATAGAATATACCATATATACATATTTATTACTGATATATTATATCTGCATTATATATGAAAAGTTAGTACACAGTGACTACAGCATACTATGGGGAATGTTTGTACACATTGATTTCATAGAATGCATACATATGTATATGATATCTAAGTACTTTGTCCTTAAACAAAAAAGAAATGTTAACAAATTTGTTTCTTGAGCTTTAATTTGCAGCTGGCTAGTAAAGGAAAATCATTTCTAAGATTCATACCTAACACTATTATTAGAATAATCAAAATATATCAAGTCTAAGGGCCAGTCAAATAACTCAGTGGATTAAAGCTCCTGCAAACAGGTTCAGGGGTTGGAGGTTTGATCCCCTGCGTGCTGTGCCAGCCCCACACCCGGGGTGCACTGAGATGGCAATTGAGACTGGGCATGGTGAAGCATGCCTATAATCCCAACTCTTGGGAGGCTGTAAACAGGTGGATCACTAGTCTGATCTAGTAGTGAAACCCTGAACATCCTGTAGACCCTTCCCCAAAATACGGAAAAAAAATGTAAGTCTCTAGTAGAAAGAATGAGATGTGTATACTCCCCATGATGTGAGCATCTGCTTTTACTTAAGCAGAGTACACCTTTACTCTTACTGTTAACTCTGAGACATAACAGGCTGTGATAAACCAAACAATTCCACTTATAAAATAAATGTTTATAGCTGGCAAAGTGCAAATGTAACTCAATTAATGAGCTTCTCTCTGAAAATAGATGTTATTCAATCCAGACTTATAATTCTAAAAATGAAAATTTTGAATTTATATGGATGTCACTGAATGAAAACAATTTTATAAACACGAGCTACTCAGTGAAGCTTGTCTAAGAATAAAATATGTTGTAAGCAAAATTTGCTCATCCATTATGTTCTATGTATTTTCAACAAGAATGTAGTCATTTTATGTCCATGTGTAAAACTTGGCACTGCCCAGGCATGCTATAAATGGCTTCATTGCCTTATACTAACTTTTTTCAGTCTGAAACTGAAAGATCATGCATCAGTGAGCTATTTCATTTTATCTCATCTTCTCAAACATTACTCACTTTGAGAAACACAAGTTGAGGAAATCCTTCTAGTGAGGAAGGGGTTAAAACATGAGGCACATTCAAAGGTATCAATCAGCCTCTTCTGTGTTTTTGTGAACTGTGGAAGGTGGGAAAATCTGGAAATGAAGAGATACCAGACTTAACCAAACCCAGATATACAAATTAGATCAATTTGCTAATGTATATTCATTATGAAAACAAACAACAACAAAATCACCCAGCCTGCCTCTGACAGCAAAACCAGTGAATGAGTTTAAAACATGATTCATGTTATAAACAGCTTTCCAGAAGCATATCTATGGATAAAGTTAAATTAATTCTCAACTATTTGCTAGTAGATTCCTGCCTTAGTGGATTATAAACAACCCTGAAAGCTTTGGCAAGATCCCTTAAAAGAATTTGAGTAAGAGTGAGATTTAATCTGTGAATATGCCAGAGAGTTACCTCCAAGTGACTGAAGAATTAGCTAGCTGTGTTTCTTTCAGTGTTAGTGTTACTATCATCTGTGCTGCTTTTTCTCTTCAATAGCTCCAAAATATGAGAATCAGTTGCACATGCAGATAAAAAAAATTTGGAAAAATTTACCTTAAATCCTTTAGCATTTGATTTTATAATCAATCAATAATCCCAAATTCTACTCCTAATAAAATTAATAAAAACAATTTCCTTTTTTTTAAAAAAACACACTTCTGGCACAAATTTTATCTGAACATTAGTAAAGAGCCTTACTGACCCTAGCCAAGACGTGACTAAATGCCCATGTTTCCTCAAAGCAGTCATTCATGAATAATTAGAACTTGGATCTGTATGTGCCTATCTTGACACATACTGATATGAATGTGTTCCTATGCATGTAACAATATGGACATGCAGTGCGACAAAAATAGAAACAAATGCTTGTATGTGCTTTTAAAAGATAAGCAGATGCTTTCAAAATGTCTTTATAATTTGTTAGAATAAGTATATGTTACTCAAAATTTTTTTCTGGCAACTCCTCAGCCTAATACTATGACTGTAAGAGAATAAATGCCTGGAATATTGCTTGTTTCTGACATCCTCACTAGGACACATACAGTCTTTTACCTCCAGGTCTCAGGCTGTGATTTTCCCCTTTGATAATGAGTCATAAATCTCATTACCACTGTAGTACCCCAAGAATCAAGGTCAAACTCAGTTTGGAACTTCACGTTTAAGTAGCATCCCCATACCCACCCTTGTGAGCTCTGCTACAGGGAATAATTGTCAACAGCCTTGGGACAGATATTCCAAGTGATGCTTTGTGCCAATAGCATGGGCCTCTTAATAAAATTTAATAGAGATGCTTATACAGCTCCTACTTCATAAATAATTTTTTAAAGCAAACAGCATTACTTTTATTTTTAAAGCATTTTTCAGAACAAGAGAAATGGTAGTCAAACCTCTGAAAAGTACCTCAATTTACAGGTAGTATGGTTGTCTGTATCTGAAACATTTGGTGTCAACGCCCTGCCTGCTAGATTCCAGCTCCATAATTAAAAGGCTTGTAGAAGTTGGTGATGCTAAAGGAGAAATCTACCCTCTTGAGGGAGCAAACTATAATGGAACAGAAGCCAACCAGAAGTTTTCTCCTTTGCCTTTTCTAGACTTTGATTTGCCCTGCTTGTGTAGTGGATATAAAATATAGTGCCAGGACTGGCTAGAGAAAAACAATGATGAAGTTGCTCTGTGAAATTTTCCTACCTGTTCTGTATTCTTTGCTCCTTCCTCATCCTTAATCTTAGTTCCATTTCCCAGACTTAAGTATTTAAATAGAATGCTGGTCCAGAGGAGTTTGCATTTCAAAGAACTATATAGCTTTGTAGGTCCAAACCAAAAGGAATCCAGCTGTAATTCTAGGCAGAATAGGTACTGGAGCAGGGGGTGGCATGTTCCTCACATCGTAGGGCTTTTGGAATGTGACTCTCCTTGAATCCAGATCAGGAAACAAAGTCCCCACAGCTTGGCTTCCCTTTTGGATAAGAAACTGACCTCTTCAGCCTAAATACCCAGCTGTGAACTGGGTCTAGTACCAGGCAGGCACTCCAGGCTGTTAATCCTGAGAGGTTTCCACAGCTCAGTTGGCACACATCCTTCCCTGAACTGACTTAGCTTCAGGAAGGAGGCACAGTTATGACATCAGCAATTGTCCCAGAAATGCAAAGGGCACAGGCATTGGCCAGAAAGATGTGGTTTACAATCCAAAAAGTTGTGCTATCAGAAATACTGGAAGGGGCCTTTGGTGACACGGCCAAGGATGAGGGGGCAAAGCTTCTTCATATCTCTGCACGTGCACACACACACACACATACGCACACACACACACACACACACACACATACACATACACACACACACACACACACACACTCACACACAGAGCAAGAGAAATAAATGAAAGATACTATTTCTAAAAGACTTCAAGAATAAAATTGAAATTCTCTTTGGTGCTTCCCCTAGAATTAAAAACATACACAAAATGAATCAGGATGCAATAAAAAAGATCAAAATAAAATGATAGGTGTTTACAATGCAGCAACAAAACTCAGTAGACAAGCTTACAGCCTACTTCTACCTTTCCTTCAGTTTAATTCTTTTCATTGTGGAGCTTTGCGCCTCATTCTTGTCACCTAACAGCTCTTAATTCCAATTCTGTTTTTCAATTACCATCTAAGATTATTCAACAGTTAGGTAAGAAGGAGATTTTTGTTATATTTTCCCAGAAGAGTTAGGGTCAAATTATGTCATAAAACATGACACTGATTTTAGCAATGATTGCAAATCAAATGTAATTCAAATTCTACTATATGACTAATTCTAATTCTGCAATACGCAATTCTTATTTTCTTAACACATTTTACTCAGTATTAAAGCCTTGTTTAATTTTTTCCAGCAAATAAATACCATTAAAAACTTGTTTGCTATTTTCAGAAATTTCTTGAAGTATGTTTTGCCTTCCAAAGTTATTTGGTCTACATGGGCCAATATAAAATACTTAACATTGTTTTCCTAGGGTGCTGACACATCAAGGTATTAATCTTCTTTTTATTCTTACTGTCAAGGGATGGTTTACTTTTAATCAAAGGTCAGTCAGTCCATCATGAGACCACAGTGGAAACAGATTACAGAGTTCTCCCCCATGAAACCAGATGCTAACTACATGAAATATAATTAACAACAACAAGATGTCAGTCAATGAGTATATTTTTATTTCCTACTGAAGAGTTTAGATGCCTCCAATTTGATAGAGACCATGATGCTAGTTATCAAATCAACAGTCTTGGCCTACTCTCTAAAAGTGGTTGTAAAAATGGTGTGTAGTAAATTAAAATAGTAGACGTGATTTTAAAACACAGAGAATGTTTAAAAATTTCACAGTAAAAGATGCTTTGCATTAATCCACCTCAGAACACTTCTCACTTCAAACACATTTATTCCATTATCCTGGCCACTTTTTGAAGCAAATCTGAAAGGCTTCTTGCATGAGTGCTATCAGTGCTTTTGTTGTGCTGTCACAGCTGCCTTGATATCTTGAATCAATTCAAGACATTTACCTTTTATGGTCATTTTGATTTTGGGGAAGAGCCAGAGGGGGCATGATGCCAGATCCAGTGAATAAGGTGGGGACACACTGTTGTGTTTTTATGAGCCTGCTTGATCAATGAGTGGCACTTGGCAGTAGCATTCACCTTATTGTCCATCACACCTCATAAAGACACAAAGAAGATTTCCAGAAGTGCTTCAGAAAGTGACATGAATGACAGAATAAATGTGTTTGAAGAAAGGGGTAGTAATTTGAGGGAGATCAGTAGCAATATGTGTTTTACTGTAATGAATGGTTTTAATTTAAACATTCACTGTGTATTTTGATCACTCATCTGGACGTCAAATTCATCTGAAGAAGCTGGCCTATCACATTAGTATGAAGTAGGCACTCAGGTTTGAGGCTAGGACTTCAAAATAAGGCTATAAATACCAGCCTGGGCACAAGGGAGGATGTGTACTCAGTTATTGTACACACAAGATAACAATGACTTATATCATTTACATTACATTTGGCTGGAGATTTTAAATTTCTTTTTAAAAACAAGACTATTGTACCACAGGGTAAGGATTTTATTAACCTTAATAATAGGATTGAATATGCCAAGGCACAGAAGCAGAAAATTAGATCTGCTGATCCCAGTGCCAAGACAAGAGTTATCAAATGCCACACTGGGCATTTTGGTGGGCTTTCCAATGTTACAGAGGCCTGCAATCTCAGAAAGGCACAGTAAGGAAGTATCTGGCTCCAACCAGAAGTGGCAGATGACATACTAGGTCTCCGAGAAGCAGAACTATTTCAGAACATGGGTACTTACTATACCTCTCCTGCTCCAGTGTCACTGGAATGCCAATCAGTGAGACAAAGGCATTAAGCATTAAGGAAAGAGATGACCACCTTGGATCTCTCCTACACGGGCCACTGCCAAATTATATGGAGAAGCCAGAAGAGCCACTGCCTTTTTCATGTGTCATCTATAAACAACAAAAATTGGTCAGCCAAACCCCTAAAGACAAAATGAAAGTCATAAGACTGCAACTTTAATTCAAATTCTTAACAATAACAGAGCAATTTCATATGAGTCTTGCTCCCTGTGTACATTGTTCCCTCTTTCCTCTTCACTGAAATGTGTTCCTATTTATATTGCTTTCCCATTTCTCAGATTTATTTCTTCCTGCCCTGATTCTTAGAGTTGAAAAAAGGCTATGATTTAATTTTATCTCAAGACTCAGACTAAATATAATACCTCTTCTCACTAAAGCCCTCTATTTGGCCAAGTTTAGAAGAACTGATTGGATGTCGACTCAACCCTTTGCCATTCTTTGCATTGACCCCCAGCCAGATGTGGGTGTATTGAAAGTAAATGATCATTGGTCAGGCATCTTCCCTAGAGTTTTCCACCATCCAAACAGTGCCCCAAACCCTATACGATTGATGCATATAATTCCCATTTGACACGGCACAAGTTGGCATGACTTCCTATAGGCAGATCATCCAGCTTTCTCAACCCAGAAGGAAACATGAAGATCTCAGCTCCTCTAGCTGATCTATCACTGTTAGCACATACAATTCACTGAAACACAGATCTATCTACCCAAAGGAGAAATCACTGGTATGAACACCCTAGCACCATCAGGTCTTGTTATATTTCTCACAATCCAGTAGTTCACATAATCAGGTTGATTCCCCTGTTTTAAAAGATTAGTTCTCTAAACTTTTCCTCTAATCTTTTTCTACTCCCTCAGGTCATGGATTGTATGGGACTTTTGAAATGTTATCCTCCTGGAGGAAAACTAGAGAAGACCAACATGTTAAAGAGCGAACTGCAGCAGTCTATGCGGACTCCATGCTCTCCTTTTCTCTCACCACTGCCATGTACCTGGTCACCTTTGGCATAGGGGCCAGTCCTTTCACGAACATTGAGGCAGCCAGGATTTTCTGCTGCAATTCCTGTATTGCAATCTTTTTCAACTACCTCTATGTACTCTCATTTTATGGTTCCAGCCTTGTGTTCACTGGCTACATAGAAAATAATTACCAGCATAGTATCTTCTGTAGAAAAGTCCCAAAGCCTGATGTATTGCAGGAGAAACCGGCATGGTACAGGTTTCTCCTGACTGCCAGATTCAGTGAGGACACAACTGAAGGAGAGGAAGCGAACACTTACGAGAGTCACCTATTGGTATGTTTCCTCAAACGTTATTACTGTGACTGGATAACCAACACCTATGTCAAGCCTTTTGTAGTCCTCTTTTACCTTATTTATATTTCCTTTGCCTTAATGGGCTATCTGCAGGTCAGTGAAGGGTCAGACCTTAGTAACATCGTAGCAACTGCAACGCAAACCATTGAGTACACTACTGCCCAGCAAAAATATTTTAGCAACTACAGTCCTGTTATTGGGTTTTACATATATGAGTCCATAGAATACTGGAACACTAGTGTCCAAGAAGATGTACTAGAATACACCAAGGGGTTTGTGCGAATATCCTGGTTTGAAAGTTATTTAAATTACCTTCGGAAACTCAATGTAACCACTGGCTTGCCTAAGAAAAATTTCACAGACATGTTGAGAAATTCCTTTTTGAAAGCCCCTCAATTTTCACATTTCCAAGAGGACATCATCTTCTCTAAAAAGTACAATGATGAGGTTGATGTAGTGGCCTCCAGAATGTTTCTGGTGGCCAAGACGATGGAAACCAACAGAGAAGAACTCTATGATCTCTTGGAGACACTGAGGAGACTTTCAGTTACCTCCAAGGTGAAGTTCATTGTCTTTAATCCGTCTTTTGTGTACATGGATCGATATGCCTCCTCTCTGGGAGCCCCCCTGCACAACTCCTGCATCAGTGCTTTGTTTCTGCTCTTCTTTTCAGCATTCCTGGTGGCAGATTCTCTGATTAATGTCTGGATCACTCTAACGGTTGTATCTGTGGAGTTTGGAGTGATAGGTTTTATGACATTATGGAAAGTAGAACTGGATTGCATTTCTGTGCTATGCTTAATTTATGGAATTAACTATACAATTGACAACTGTGCTCCACTGTTATCTACATTTGTTCTGGGCAAGGATTTTACAAGAACTAAATGGGTAAAAAATGCCCTGGAAGTGCATGGGGTAGCTATTTTACAGAGTTACCTCTGCTATATTGTTGGTTTGATTCCTCTCGCAGCTGTGCCTTCAAATTTGACCTGTACACTGTTCAGGTGCTTGTTTTTAATAGCATTTGTCACCTTCTTTCACTGCTTTGCCATTTTACCTGTGATACTGACTTTCCTGCCACCCTCTAAGAAAAAAAGGAAAGAGAAGAAAAATCCTGAAAACCGGGAAGAAATTGAATGTGTAGAAATGGTGGATATCGATAGTACCCGAGTGGTTGACCAAATTACAACAGTGTGACAGTGTCTGCTTGGTATATGTGCACCCTAGGTCTTATCAAGAGCAAGGAGATTATCTTATTGAAACAGCTAAATTAAAAGTTGTTCCCTTTTGAAAGGATAAGAAGGCATTACACAAAAGTAAAGGCCAAGAGGGGTAATTGGCATGGTATATTTTCAATCTTTAAAACAAAAGTTGTTATAAGAAAGAATTTTCTCTCTCTTTCTCTTTCTCTCTCTCTGTCTTTCTCTCTCACACACACCACACACACACACACACACACACACACACACACGCACACACACACCCTAGGAGACTCAGTCTCTTAAGTTAAGATCAAATAGAGGAAAGCTTATTAACAGGCAGGATTCCATTTTATCCACACTGCAGATGTTGCTGGTATTGTGATAAAAGCAACTGATTGAAAGGTCAGCTGCCAAGGCAGAAATAGCTTTAAGCATTATTCAAACAATAAGGCTTCCAAAACTTCCCCAGAGAAGTAGCTATAGTCAGTGTCTGTGGTTTGAGATGTTGGATGTCTCACCTAACTATCCAACAGCTAGAGAGATGTCCATGAAACTTCTGACCAGCAAAATCAAGCTACAACCTCAAAAGCAGACATGATAGTGTCCATCACCCATCAACTGAAATTGAATAATCCAAAATTCACCTGGATGAGGCATTTTTGTTATCTATAATGAATTTGTCATGTTCCTCATTGATATACTTTTAACATTTGTATAGTTCAGTTAATATACCTAAAAAAAAAAAAAATCAGTGTCAGTTTGAGCTTACAGAATTGAGGCAGTTCTATTTTTGGAAAATCTTGTCACTTGTCACCAAATGGGCCTGCTTTATTAGTTACAGCTCTTGGCAGGAGGCTCTAGGGACATAAAACCACAGAGCCAACCCCAAATACCTGGCATGATGAAGAAAAGCAGGTGTCCACTTGAACCTAGGGACAGTGTCTCCATTTTAACATCAACAACAAAAGCCAGCTGGTACAGCTGTTTGTGGTTTGGCCCTACACGCATTTTTGCATGGATGCCCAGAAACAACATCTGCCCATATGTATGCTAAGATAAGCACCGAAATATTTATTTGCCATTTACCAGTACACTTTTTCTGTGGGACATAACTTCTCAGGAACTGGAGAACAGAAAAAAAGATCTGTAGAGAATCTAAGTCCTGATACTGAGAAACTTTATAAAAAGAAAAAGGAGATAAAGAGGCAAAAAGAAAAAGATGAAAATTACCAGAGAAAGTAATCACCAGGACAGATCTATTAACAGCAACACTCAAACTCCCCTGATAAATTGGCTATCCTTCAATTTCTTTATCCTCCAACACACCTTTTTGGTGCCCCTCTACTTCACTATAAGGCCCTTCCATACATTAACAAGCCCGTGTATTTGTACATTGACTTGCAAAATCAGTAGAGAATTGTTCATAGGTCTAAACAAAAATATTTTGTTCTGAAGAGAATGAGTATATTGCTACAGACCCCTGCATTTCTTTAAACTGATAAAAATAAAACCACAACCTGGTTATAGTTGAGGCAAACATCTACAGTATTTTCTTGTACAAATGTGGCTTCTTTAGACATCAGTAGTGGTAAGCACGTTCCAAAAGCACCTTACGTTTCTGGCCTTAGCAGAAGTATTGCGTGACTTCTGCATCCTTCTCAGAGAAGGAATCCAACACTTGGAAGAATAAAGTGACTCACCCAGGCCACACCACTAGAGAAATCACATCATTTTAGCATGCCTAAAATAGGGCAGGTCAATATTAGGTTTCCTCATGAAACAGATTACCCCCCTTGAAATACACTTCTAAGACAGGAACATGGGACTTTATTGCCATCGGGAAGATACTTTTTAAATGTCTGGGATAAAAATATTTGGGATTTTGGTTTGTGTTTATCTTTCTAAGTAGAAAAAAAAAAATGAAAAGAAAAAGCCCAAATGATTCAGATGTAACCACACCAAGTGCAAATCTGTGCTTTCTATTTCACGTACTGTTGTCCACACACTTCTAAATACATATGCAGGGGATCATAGCTAGTGCATTACACACTTATTCAGTCTCCCCTGCAGACAAACTAAATGATCATACTGACGTGTTGTACACTCAATAAAAATATAATGAGTTTTAATCCAAGGACAAGTACCATCCTCACAAAATGGCAAGTTTGCATAATAGATCTTCAATCAATTCTCTCTCCTGGGGGCTTGCAACTAGGCTATTATTTATAAAACACAACTGAAGAGGGGACTGGTTTTATGCTTAAATTATACGTTGCTAAATCATTTTCTGAACAGTGTGCTCTAAATCAGCCATTGATTTAGTGTCAGCCACATGGAGCAACTCAGCTTAAAATGACTCCACAAAACCGACATAACACACACACCAATTAAATGGATTTTGTTGAGAATTTAATCATTCAATTTGGTCAACCAGAAAGACTTACTATGTAACTTTGTTTTATGACAGATAGTAGTTTTCCAAGTTGATTGAGTCTCTGTATACCCTAGGATATTGTATTTTTAAATGAAGGGCATTTTCAAACTTGTCAACTTCTCTTTTCAGCACTTGAAATCAAGGCTTATGAAATTCTGACTCTGAAATGAATTTTTCTATTAGTGAACTATGCATGCCAAGATTTATTATTTATTGTTAGATAAATATTATTTGTTAATGTTGATTATTGCTCTGACAGCATTGGTTTAGCCCCACCATGGAGAAGATACTTTAGAAGTATTTCAGAATCACATCTCCATAAAATTTGTCTTTCTGTCATGGAGTTTTCCTTTTTGAATTACTACAAGGAAAGAAAGAAACATCCCAGCAAACACTTAAAGTTTTCTTTTTTTTCTTTTAAGTCCAACCAGGACATTAGTGTTGGGGTAGGGAATAAAGCTCAATCAGCGCAGCTCCTGCCTGGAAAGCTTGAAGTCCTGAGTTCAATTCCCAGTATCAAAAAAAAAAAAAAAAAAAGACATTAGTGTTCACTTTACCAAAGAATCTTATTTGGTTGGTTTTGATTTAGTATTTGTTGTTTGTTTACCAAAGACAATATTCCATTCATCAAAGTATTTGTCCTGGTCAACTAAAAAACTGTGATACATGGGGTTTCTTGGCCTTCATAAGGAAAATAAGAAAATCCAAGGCAAGGATGATTTTCTCTCATTGAGTGAAACTTAGCAGAAGATATGAATCCACAAGAACCTTGGGGTTTGCAAGAAATAACATGATACTTGAAATAGGACATTATTCTTTAGTTCTACACTATCATTCAAACAAGTAGCATCAGGGCTTCTCAGACTAAAGAAAGTACAACTGGGGCCGGCGAGATGGTTCAGTGGTCTAAAGTGCCTGCTTAGGAAAGCTCAGGCAACTGCAGGGACTGCAGTTCGATCCCCAGCACCACATGCTGCGCCAGCCCCACCACCAGGGCAGGCTGAGCCAGCCACAAAGTAAGTAAATAAAGAAACAAACAAACACAACAAGCAAACAAACAAATAAATAAAATAAAATAAAATTAAAAAAAAAAGTACAACTGGTTTCACAGAAAATATAAGACATTCATGAAAATCCCAACGCACTGTTCCAGTTCATGAGTTTTGTTTTGATTTAAGTTTGTTTCTTTTTTGTTGTTTGCATTGCATTTTCTTTAATATATGATGTTTATTTGTTTTTTCTGCTTTTCCTATCACTTTTCCCCCTTAATTTTCAGTTAGAAGTCAGATTATCAGATGCCATCCTCCATGGTCACAGTTACTTATAAAATATACAACTCTAAAGAAGACCTTGAGAATTATTTGATTTAAAATAACTGTCATTCAATTCTAAGTGGCATTCTCTGACCATGACACTACATTTCCTCCAGCCCCAGCAACAGAGCTGAGCTGTGTCCTTCACAGGAGCAGGCAGGATGGAGAGCTGCCTTAGGGTGTGGCAGGAGGCAGAGTCTCTTGGCCATAAGTCATATCTTCCTCATAAAGGATTTATTATTTTGGATCCTGTTAAATTATCCCTGCAGCTTATAGTGGTGTTTGACCTCTGTGAATCTGTTTTGTCATCTATAAAATGGGGATAACAACAGTAAGCATTTTTCAATTCAGCAAATATTTATGGAGTGCCTAATATTGCCCGTATACTGTTACAGAGACTAGAGACACAAAAGTTAACAAGGGAGATCAAAAATAATCCTCTCTCTTAGAGTCTACATTTGAGTGATATGGCAAGTTTGCTGTGAGAATTAAGTGACACGACATTTGGAAAGCGAGGATTGCAAAGAGTAGAAACTCAAGACATTATTGTTAACTTGTCAGTCTCACACAGTAGCAGTAGGCTCAGGATCTAAAGCTACAGAGAAGTAGATGTGGCATAAGATTGGGACTACATAAACATGCAGTGGGCTTCCACAGAGTGTAGTGAATTCCTGGTCATTTTAGGACTTTCGAAACTTGGCTGGATCATCACTTAATGGAATAAATGTAAATGAGGTATGAGCTCTGGATGTTGGAATTGGGCATTGACCTTGGAAATGATTTAGGCACTTGGGGTGGGGTTGGGGCGGGTACAGTGCTGATTATTTTAATTATGCCTGGCTTGTCTGAAGACATTTGAACATTCCCTTTGGGTAATTTGCTTTTAAGTTTGTGCTAAATAAAAAGCACCCAGTATCTGAAGACAAAGTTCCTTTTTTTTAATGATAAAAATGTAATACAAAAGAAAACATTAAATTAGCACTACACTGAGTTGGCTGGCAAAGAGCTGAGAATGGCTCCAGCCAGCAAATTACAGAATTCCTCCCTGTGCTGGTTACAACTGTTTATTTCTGTTTCATGCCAATTCAGGAGAAAGCAAAGAGGAAAGTGAATGAGCTCAAATCTGTTCACCTGAAAAGACAGTGTCAGAATGGCCTCCCCAGCCCATCTCTCATCCCCACCCCTTCATTCTGCCCAGGTGATCTGTTTGAAGTCCTTCTTGATACCTATGAGAATGCCAGATAAGGAAAAGGAAGTGAGGTGACCAGAGAACTCTTGCCTCTGTGCAGGTTGAAATTAGCACCGCGAGGTTTAGAGAAGCCTGTCTGGTCAGGAAAGAAAGCTTCTTTTCAAAGTAAAAACAAAGTAATGTGTACCAAGGCGACAGTCCACAGAGGAACCCTGGTGGAAAAGAGTGAGGCTCCTAGGGAACATGCCAGCTTCTTCTTCCTCCAAAACATTGACACCAGATACATTTTGGATAGAAGTTATCTTACCCCCTCATTTTTCATGTGAGAAATCTAAAATCTGGAGAAGTGAATTTCTACCCACAGAGCTAGTTAGAAGCAGCTACAGAACTGTAAATGAAGTCTAGTTTCTAGCCTCAGTTCTTTCTCCATTTTGCTACTTTACTGACAAATTCTGTGCATCTAAAATTTAGGGTCTTAACCTAGGGGTTGTGAATGAGTTGCTAGAAGGAGGAACTCTGAGCTCCCTAGAATTAAATCATATTCAAAATTGTGTGTATATGTTCAATATGTGCATTTTCCTAAATAGAGGGTTCATAGCTATCATCAGATTCTGAAAGAGGTCTGTGACGTAAAAAAAGTGAAGACTCACTGTCCTAAATTAATAAAGACCTCATTGGGAGTGTGATCCTGATGTCCTTGTTTTAGCCAATGAGCAATCAAGAACTTCTCACCCATCTTTTCTGCAAGGAGCCAAATTTTTCTTCCAAATACTGATTTCTTCAAGCCAAGCCCAGTGGCTATTTCTGTTTATAAATTTCTCATTCATTCTTTCACTCATTCATTTCCTTATTCTGAAAGCAAATTTTCAGTGCTAATTTATTTCCAGCACCAGCTAAATATGACCTCCATGACAAGACCTTGGAAGAATTCACTACATCATGTCCTGTTAACAGAAGAAATACCAGGTTGCTGCCACTTTATCATTACTGCAAGAAAATCTATAGAGTCTCAGAATTACAGTAACCTCCCCACATACATACACAAAGATTGGTGGTCAACATACACAAGTGTGCCCTGTACAAGAGTGAGGAAAAGAGCAATCTATATCCAGGTGATATAGCAGCAGCATACAACATGCTTGGAAGAGTTGTTCCCAAGTGAGCCCTATTTTGAAATGTGTACCAGGCACATGTTAACACACATATAGTAACTGACTCTCCAACAGAAAGAATACATCTCACTCATTTTGATAGTATTGGTAGTGGGAAAATAAAAAAAAAAATCTATGGCTGTAAACAGATGGGTTCATTCAAACATGGGTACATGTTTTGGACACAGATACATAAATAGAAGGCTAGTACTCTCGACTACTGGTCAGAAGCAAGATACAGAATAGGTTAATGGAAGAAGTTGGAGAATAAGTTACTACCTGTCCTTGTTGGCTTTGCTTCTAGTATAACTTTAGACACAATGGAATCTACCAAGTTTGGCTACAGGCAAACCTGAAGGAATTCCTGCTTGGCCTTCCCTGAAACACAAGACTGATAAGTGCCACTTGCATCACTTCTGTCCAACCATTAAGGAGACTTCTTTTGAGATGGAGGAGCATTTGCCCTACACCATTGTGTGGCTTAAGGACTTTATTCATTAAAATCTATAATGCTTTGTGTAATTCCTAGATAATGGCAAGACAACCGATTTACATTTTCCATGCCAGCATCATTCTTAGGAAAATCCAAAAAATTCTGTCAAAATAATGTCCTACATTGTCCAGGATAACCTCTGAACTTGTTTTGCCAGCCTTTCAGGTATTTATTTTTAAGACAACATTCTGAAAAAGTTGCCTCTGTTTGTCCTCCAAGAATCACCAAAACAGTTGTAATGGTGCCTCCTACAGTTATGCATGACTGGGCAAAACTAGCAAGACCCAATGACTCTTTGTGTGGCATACACAACATACATAATGCATACTCACATGACTATACACACAGGCATAGATATGCATATACATATATTCATGTACACACATAAGCATGCTACCATTTATACTTTTGATACTTTTTTATACTTTTGATACTTCTGAGGCACTATAAAATATTTTAGCAGATTTTGTCCTGTGATTTTGTGGATTTGTGAAGTTTATCTGCAACACAGCCTCCCCCAAAATCTCCTGCTCTGTGTTTCTTAGGTGTGAACACATCTGAAAGAAGTCAAACAGTATACTTCAAAGAAAACAAACCTGCACAAGTAAACAGATTTTGCAATTTATAAATTGCTAATGAAACATTTCATGGTGAACAAACTACACTTGATGGAGTTTTCCAAGTTGTTATGAGATTAGCAAGGATGCAGGAGCACAGAGACATGTCCCAACATGTAGAGTTGTGGAAATTTACCCAGGCACAGTAGCACATGCTCAAAATCCCAGGCTCTCTATAGACAAAGGCAGAAGGACTGCAAATGTGATCATAATTTCGCCACACTTTGTCTCAAAATTAAAAATGGCTGCGATGTAGCTCAGTGGCCAAGTGTTTGCAAGGTCCTAGTTTCAATCCTCATTGAATTTCAATCCTCATTGTTGAAAAATATATAATTATGGAAATTTACCTTAACTTAATTAGGAATCCTTTCTTAGTGACCCAGAGTAGGGAAAATGAGATGGTAGGGCTTGTAGAATGATCATTCCATCTTGCCAACTCTCAGTAAGAAATGAGTTTTCTGCTTATTCTTATTGTATCAATTTGCTTGGAAAATCAACACATTTTATCCAACTCAAGGGAAGGAGATGGCATCCAAGGAAGCCTGGTGATAGGAAACATCATTGAAGAAGATCATATAAGCAGCAGAGGAGCTATCCAAAAACAGAACCTTAACACACACAAAGGTGAGAGAGTACATATGAAGAGGAGCCTAAGTGCAGTACCTAGAAAATTTGAGAAAGAATGTGTCAGAAAACATGGTAATTGGGAAAACACTAAAACCAATGAAATTTATAGGAAATTTCTAAATATATAAGCTGAGAATAATGTAATTCTTAAGGTCTAGAATAAAGATATAAAGTCTTTATCTGTATTTTTTTGACTAAAGTGAAAGGGCCATACATTTTCTTTCATATTATTTATTAATCCATAATTTCTCCTTAGTAACTTAATCAAAATATAATAGGTTTCTTCCTGATTGTTATAATACTTGATCTTAACCAGAAGGCCAAGAAGTGATCTCCTTATTGTTTATGAACTTTTAATTTAAGCACACTGTATTTGTTTTGGATTTAAATTCCAACGGAACATTCACGAACAGAATTAGTTAGTTCTGAGTAAAAACAAGAAAAAATTCTGTTTGGTTTTAGTAATTCCTGGGTCTAATTTTTCTCATTAATTAAAGATAAAAATACTTCAAATCTGTAAAATGTGTCTGCTTGGTCAAAGCACTTAGTTTTTTTAAATGTCAAAGAAAACCTCTGCCAATAATTATTAACAAAATAGGCAATTCCATAAAATAATAATTTTTGTATATTTGGCACAGGGTCTCACAATGCAGTTCATGTTCCTTATGTTTTCAACCTACCTAGTGCTGGAATTCAGCTAAGCGTGCCCAGAGCAGGGCCGATGTGGCATGTGGTGCTGGGGATGAATACCTGTCACTGCACTTGCCTAAGCGAGCAATCAGTTGCTGGGCTATCTCACCAGCCCTTGTAAAATATTAAATTCTTTTATAGTAGTACAACTTTATAGGGTAAAAATACTTATGTTAAAAAAATGCCAAACATTTAGTAATGCTGGAGATCATCATTTAGATATGAAGTAATTTAAATATCAAAACATGTCACTTTTTTATTGTCATCACTAATATAAATTATTTTCTATTCTTATTCATTTTAATGAGAAAAAAGATAAAATAGCAATGAAACAGTTTGAAAACAAGTTAGTAGGATGGTTACAATAATGAATACAATGAATATTGTTGTCTTCATAGTATTTATTGAGAGGACAAGATGCAGACTTGATATCTTGTCTAAACAACATTAGTACAAATGTTTATTCTCAATGAACTAAGAGAAAGTAGCTGGATATCTATCCTAACTCTCATGTGTATGTGTGTGTGTGTGCGTGTGTGTGTGTGTGTGTGCGTGTGTGTGTGTGTGTGT
>PVKN010017508.1:0-17303 GCA_004027915.1 Capromys pilorides | reverse complement strand
GTCCCTGGTTTTGACCCAGCAATGTTTCCTAACTTTTTATACTTGCTATCTCTTCATTGTTTAATCTTTAAGTTCATGATTTCCATTTAGTTGTGTTGTGTCTTTCTATTTTTATGTCTTCTTTTGATCTCTTACACTAGGGACAAGATATGATATTGACACATGTAGATCTGGTATATTTCATTTATGAGTATATGTGCAAGATACAGCCACTTATATATCAAGGCTTTGAGTTTAAAATTCTTTATATCTGAGTAACATTCCATCGTATAAAAACACATCTTTTCAACCTTTCTTCAGATGATGGGCATTTTGGTTGTTTCCAAGATTTGGCTATCATAAATTGTGCTACCATAAACATAGGTGCACAAACATCACTATGATAAGAAGTTTTCAGTTCATCTGGGAAAATTTCCAGTAGGCAATAGCCAGATTGAATGGGATTTCCAGTACTAGTCTTTTAAGGAGTCTCCATGCTGATTGCCATAATGGCTGCACCAGTCTGCATTCCCATCAGCAGTGGAAAAATGTTCTTTTTTCCCCACAGCCTTTCCAACATTTGTTGTTGGTTGATATCTCTATGATAATCATTCTTTCTGGGATGAGATGGTATCTAAGTGTTGTTTTAATTTGCATTTCACAGATGGCTAGTGATGTGGAGTATTTTTTGATGTATTTATTAGCTTCTAGCATTTCTTCCTCTGAGAAGTGTGTGTTAATCTCAGATGCCCATTTCCGGATTGGATCCTTGGATTTTGGGGCAATAATTTTTTTTAGTTCTTTATAAATTCTAGATAGAAGACCTTTGACTGAATAGTCATTACTTTTTTTTTTTTTTTAATTTGTGGGTTGTCTTTTCACTCTGTTGGTAATTTCTTTTGACATGCAAAAACTTCCTAACAAGAGGAGGTCCCAGTTGTTAATGCTTTCAAGTGTTACACATTTTGATTTTTGTCCACGAACTGTTTGCCTACCCCAATGTCTTCAAGATTTCTTCCTACTTTCTCTTCCAGGAGATTTAGTGTTTCCGTTTTAATATTTAGATCATTAACCCATTTTGACTTTATTTTAGTGCAGGGTGATAGACCTGGGTCAAGTTTTAGTTTTTAACATGCAGAGAGCCAGTTTTTCCAGCACCATTTGTTAAAGAAGCTATCTTTCTTCCAGTAAACATGTTTGGACCCTTTGTCGAAGATAAGGTGGCTGTGTGTGTTTGTATTTCCTTCTGAATCTTCTAATCTATTCCTCTGGTTCTCAGCTCTATTACTTGCCAAGATTGTGCTGATTATATCACTGTAGCTTTTTGGTATAATTTTAAGTCAGGAATTGCAACGCATCCTGCCTCGTCTTTGTTGCCCAGGATGATATTATTATTATTTTTCTAGACAGGGTCTCCCTGTGCAGTTCAGGCTGGCCTTGAGCTCACTCTTGCCTCAGGCTACCAAGTGCCAGGATTACAGGCGTATGTCACCATCGTTGACTAAACTGTATATTTTGTAATTTCTTATAATGCAAAAATTTATTATATTATTATTATTATTATTATTATTATTATTATTATTATTATTATTTACTTTGTATTATGGCCTGCCCTGGGAGTGGAGCTAGTGCAGCATGTAGTGCCAGGGATCAAACCGCAGTCCCTGTGGTTGCCTAAGCTTTCCTAAGCAGGTACTTTAGATCATTGAAACATCTTGCCAGCCACTTAAATACAAAAATTTAGAAATATGGTAAATTGTGAATAGGAGACCATTTTTGATTAATGTACTGCTGTCCCTCAGTATGCACCATAAACTAATTCTTAATTACCTAATAAAAGGTAAATGTTATGTAAGTTCTTCTTACCCTATTGGTTAGAAGTACTGACCAGAGAAGAATCTATATATGCTTAGTACCAATATAATTTTTAAGTTAGTTCAGTCCTCAATTGGTTGAATCCAGGGATACAGAATTCATGATTATAGAGTGTCAACTGTAACTACTATTTATTTCTTATATTTTCCAATTTCCACTAATGCATGTATTTACTACATGTATAATGAGATAATTAATAGTACAAAATTACACACTGACATATAATGTGACTGCCCCCTCCACAACATTAAGACCTTTTAATGAAGAGAAGCAAATGTTGTTGCTAGGTGACTCACAGGTGGATGAAAAGTAATCATGAGCAAGATATATGCAGATAACTTCTAGAGGATGTCTGGAGTTACCTGCCAGCAAACTGCCAGCAAATCATAGGAGCTAAAGATAAGAAGGCAACAACCACAGATTACAGATTGCTATTGAGAGCGCCACTGGCCAGCTGCTGCCTAATATTCTGATTTCTTTTTCTTTTGCCTTAGGAAATGAGAGGATGAAAGTGAGAGAAAGGATAAGGTCAGAAGCTAAAGCCAACCACAAATGCTAAGATGTTACACTTCTTCTCTCACTAGGAAGGGGCCCACCCACACCTGGGGTTATCCCTGGCCACAGTCAGGAGAGCCTGCCAAGTTGGCGAAGAAGTCACATCAAAGCCCATTTAGTTAGAAGCTTTCCTAAGGCTCAAAAGTTCTCTGGCATTGGGCACGTGTGGGAAGATCTTCTGATCAAGCTGTATGAAGACTGAAGAAAAGTTATACTCAAACCCAGGGACAAGGAAAGCTAGATTTAAAGATAGTTAAAACTTACAAAAACTCTGCTGGGTTTGGTCTAGAAGTGGAGCTAAGTTCTTTCAATAAGTAAGTTCTTTCTTTAAACATAACTTGAATGTCTAGTTACAGTGTAACTAGAGATTTTCCCTGGAAGTTTATGTCCTGGAGTTTTGGTGGTACTGAGGTGGATGGAACTTTAAAAGATGAAGCTGACTGGGAGGTAATTAGGTTGTCAGGGCTACATCCTCATGAATTGATTAGTGATGATCTCCAGGGAATTTGGTCCTTGCATGACCACATTTCTTGCCTTGCCTGAATATCCTTTATGCAACTGACCAGTTCCATTCTTGCTTTTCAATCACAGTGTGACAAAATCAGAAGACCCTCATTAGGGTGTTGGGGTCAGGCAGCTTGGTCCTCTGAGCCACTAAAACCCTGAGACTAATATACTGCTTTACAGTCAAAGATTACCCAGCCTCAGGTACCTTGTAATACCAGCATAAAAAAATCTAAGGCAAAGCATGACTGGTGGTTCTTACTCGTGCATGCAAACACCAGCACAGTTTTAAAAGAACAGAAGTATAGTTTCTTTTATGGACTTAGAGAGTTAGAATAGCCTGCGTTGTATTTTAGGCATTTGACTTTTCAAAAGCTCTGTTCTTGGGATGGCATCATCCTTCCTGCACCTGCACATCTCACGCCCGCATTTATACTTATCTCTACTGATCACTGACTTTGCCCTTTCTGCTGGATCGTTCCCCATCAGCACACCAATATGCCCTGATGCATTTCTTTTAACAGGGTTTATCTTGTATCTCTCTTTAGGTATGATACTTACCACAGCTACTCCACTCTAGAGGAAAATTAAAAAAAAAAAAACACAAAACCTATCTTCACATTCTATCTCCATATCTTTGTCCTTCCTACCCACCCTAATGAGGAAATATAATTGTGAAGATCATGGTTTCTTCTTTTGAAGCCCCAGAGCCAAGGATTTTCTCTGTGCTTCATCTTGCTTATTCTCAAAAGGTTGCCCTTGAAACATTGTATTAATCAGCTTCCCTGTTGCTGGAGCAAGTACCTGACATCTGTAATTTAAGGAAGAAGAAATTTAATTTTGCTCATGGACCCAGTGGTGCATGGTTGGCTGGCTGTAAGGCCAATATGTGGTGGAGTGGGTTAGTAGGGGAAAACTACATTCCTTGTGGCAGCCTGGAGCAGAGTGCTACAAGAGACACACAGAGAAATATGTCTTTTGCTACAGTTTAGATTAAAAAATGTCCCACAAAGGCCTTATGAGCTCTTAGTGTCAGAGAGATAGCTCAATGATCTAAGTCCCTGCCTGGCAAGTGCAAGGATCCTAGTTTGATCCCTGGTATGGCATGTCATGCAGGCCCTGCACCAAGCTGGCCATCAAAAAGGAGTGTGATGGGGCATGCCTGTAATCCCAGCTCTGGGGAGGATGAGCTACAGAGCGAGATTCTGCATAAAAGAGTTTTTTTAAAAAAGTGATTAAATTATGGGGAAACTGTCCTCGTGGGTGGATTAACCCAAGAGTGGGTTCAGAGTGCAGTGTGCTGCTGGAGGTGGGGTCTGTTTGGAGGAGGTGGGTTCCCGGGCGTGTGACTCAGAAGAGCTCCCCTTCCTGGTTCCATTGCCCTCTCTCTGCTTCCCTACCATGAACGGCTTTCCTCTGCAGGTTCGTCCACTGCACATTTCTGGGGTAGGGCCAGCCAACCAGGTCCTAAAGACATGAACCAAAATAGGTCTCTCCTCTGTCAAGTTGTAGATGTCAGAGATATTTTTTTCCCAGTAACCAGACAGTGACTAAAACGCCTTCCAAAGTCACATCCCAGGGATGAGCATGCTCTGCCTGACCCCACCCTTTGAACAGCACATGCAGCTGTGAGCCAGTCAATGGATTAATCCACAAATTCAAATCGTGACTCCAGAATCAAAGGCCTTCCAAAAGCACGGCCTCTGAACCCCTGGGGCTTCGTTGAGGTGGGGTTGAGGTTGGGGATGTCAGCTTAAACTACAATAAACAAGCACTTGTTGAGGCTCCTCTGCCACCTTACTTTCTATTTTTCTCCTACGTCAGCAACTATACTTCCCCACTCTCATTTGCTGTCTCTTTTTCAGCTTTCCAAGATCTCTAATGGAGGGGTCCCCTGAGTGTCTGTCCTCTGCCCTCACCTTGTCCACATTTACACTTGCTTCTCGTGTGCCTCATTTGGTTCCACAATGTAGAATGCCATCTACATGCTGATGACTCTCAAATCCATATTGCTAGCCCCGACCTCAACCTTGTACCTCTACCAGCCTATTAAGTACCATCACTTGCATGTTTAGCAGTCATCTCAGTGCAGGATAAAGCAAGCTGATAATTCTGCAGTGACCCCCTAAGTCACCTCTCCTTTAAGACTTGCCTCTGTCAGGAATTAGATCCAACTTCCTGCTCGCTTGCCAGCGCCAAAATCTAAGTCACTCTTTATTTCTCACTTTCCCTTACATTCAATGCACAGTAATTCCTATAACTTTTACTTCAAAAATATATTTTTACTTGATCATTTCCTCCAGCCTAGAATGGTGAAGCCATACCCAAGAGTTCAGATTTTTATCCTTTCACTTACTAATTACAAGGCTATGTGGTCTTGCACAAGGTAGTACCACTACTGGGGCTCACTTTCCTCCTTGGAAAAATGAAGATGATAAACACAACTACCACTACATTATGAAATTTTTATGAAGATCAAAATAGTACATACAGGTGGCTGGGGACAAAGCTCAGTAGAATAAGCACTTGCCTGGCAAGCATAGGGTCCTGAGCTCAATCCCTGGTCCTACAATACATACATACATACATACATACATACATACATACATACATACAGCACATATAAATATACTTAGCCCCACATAAGGGTCTGCTGACATGGTCATTATTCTACAAGGCTTTATATAATCTGGCCCTAGTCTATCTCTAAACCCATCTTCTAAGTTTTAAATCTTATTGCTGCTATCCCAGGACACAGTCCTGACTTGTGTTCCTCTGACTTGTCAAGCCTTCTGTCATCTTCAAGTAAGCATTCACTTTGCAGCATCCTCTTTCTAGAAAGGTGTTTTCTGGAGTAGAGCTGTTTCTTTTATATTATTTACATTGTGATCAAAAGGCCTAGTAGCAGAGAACTTCTTAGGTAGATAAATCTCTCACTCATGTCTATTCCTTTCCTTGAGAAAAGTGGACAAAGGTTTATTTTGGCTCATGGCTTTAGAGGTTGCAGTCCATGCTCACTCGGCTTCATTGCTTTTGGGATGATGGTGAGGCAGAAGGTCATCCTAGGGAACATGGAACATGGCTTGCAGCAAATCTGTCCACCTTTGGTCACCAGGGAGCAGAGAGAATGAAGGGCTGCTGCCAGTGGCCCACTTCCTCTGATGAGACCCCCGCCTCCAAGTGTTTCACTACTTCCTCATGTTGCCATCAAACTATGAATCTATCACAGGATTAATTCACTAATGAGATCAATGCTCTCATGATTCAATGCCCCATATTTTGGACCAACATTCATCATAAGATTCTTTCAAGGACATTTAATTTCTAAATTATAACCCTCTACTACTACATAATCTACTTTTTATTATTCATAGGCACTTATTTATCCACTTATTCATTTGCTTATTTGTTATCTAAGATGTGTTTCTTGTCTCTGCCCACTAGATGGGGACCATAAAAGGTGAACTGACCCAGCACTTTTGACTACCTTTGGCTTATAGATGGTACTGACTAATAAGTTTTGTATAACTGTGACGTACAGCCAGGTTTGACTATTTTAAACTACCTAGCTTTAAACAAAATGAAAGACTAATAAAATGTTTATGCTTAACACTTTGTCATACTTTCACAGAGGTATAATTTAGGGTAAAAAGCTGTTTTTACCTGAATATATTTAATTACCATATTTTTCTGCACAAAAAGCTCCTCCTATAAGGAGGTCAATTTCCTCTGATCTACAGGCTATAGCCAAAGCATTAACACTTACTTGGTGGCTCAGAATTCTCCAATGATCTCAGGCTGGTTCGCCAGCTCACCAGAGTGTGGCAATCAGAGATTCTGTGGTGTCAGGAGTGAGCAAAGGGAACATGCAGTTTGATTTGGGTCAGGTATGGAGTTTGCATGCCTCCAGGGAAAGGGCTGTTGGGACATGGGAGGCAAGCAAGTCACCTACTGCAGGGGACATGCTATGAACCAACCAGGGGTCTGAGGCAAATGCCCAGCGGTGAAAAACAAGAAAGATTCAAGATGAATCCATGTATGTTTTAGAGTGGACCTGTGAAGATGCCCCAAGCATGGGCATAGGGTGGTTGGGAGAGAGGAACAACCCTTTTACAGAAGACTACTGTGACATAATGTGCTGGTGAGAACAGGGAGCTGCTTTTCAAAGTCCAGTAAGTAGTTTCTGAATTGCAAGCCTTGGAAAGCCAGACTTTAGAGAGAATCACAGAGGATATGGTGCATTGACACTTAAAAGTTTGAAAATGTGCGAGGGGCATCCAATCACCCCTGTGACTCTATACCACGAATATAAAAATACGCTGAATGACAGCAAGCAGAAGGTGGGGCAAGAATGAGACTTTCCACCAAGGGGAGGTCATGGCTGAATTGTGAGGGCAAATGGCCAACAGGCTCTCCCTGCCAACTCTCAATGAAGGCAGCAACACCCTTAGCAGGGAAACAACTGCAAAAGGAAGGAGGAAGTGTGGGTATGGGGTCCTCCTGGGCATTAGTTTGACTGCTAGTCCTCCGTCCTCCTTCGGAGGGTAAGCGTCTTCAGTGGTGACATATTTTGATGAGCCTAAAAATGGGGAATGATGTGGAACAAACCAGCAAAGCAAAGTGGGTAGACCCGAAGAGTGCTGCATAATGGCTGGGGAGAAGGAAGAGGTGGGAAAGAGCTGCCAGGCTCTAGGGCAGGCAACTGAGGCTCGAGCGGAAAGGGGCCACTGAGAATTTCTAGAAGACAAAGCACTGAGCAGAAGCAGAGCTGCATAAAGACGGACGTCTATAACCGTCCATCTTTCCATCATTCCAAAAATGATGTTACTTTTCATAAGATTAGTACCAAGACAGGGGATTGCAGGTTGAAGGCAACTTGAAAGCCATCCCTGGATGTGACCCTGAGAAGCAAAATCCCTGGGTTAGTAATAGCAGACTTTCCTCAGGTTGGGGAGTGAGATATCTGGGAAATATATTCTTAATTCTTGAAGTTGGTGCTTCTCCAATATAACTTATGTCATTGTGGACAAATATGGATTACTAAAAATTACTGTTATATTAACCAAGAACATAATATTAGAAGCAGACTCTTCATTTCCTTTTCTATATTTTCTTTGGAACAGTTTTGGGAACAGGAACAAAAGAAGCATCTTTATCACCATAAAAAAGTATTTTCTTTCTGTTTGCTAGAGCACTGGAGGTTAAGAGATTTAGGTATACACATAAGGTTGTTTCAAAAACACAATGATGGAAAATTTTGTTTTTCTAAAATCTCACAATCTAACATTCAATCTTGCCAAAGCAATTTTGATACATTATGGCTAGTTCCCCTGCAATCTTTCAGAGGAACATTTTGCTGAAGTACACAAACCTACACGCGACTGTGATCAGCTTTAATAGCAGTCTGTCAAAATGAGGTCTCTATTTGCTGATAACAGTTTTTAACCTATGCAAGAGAACGTGAATACTGAGAGTAAGTGGTCAATCAAAAGCTAAAATTGAACAGTGTGTAAAATTAACATGAAAATGAAATTATAAATAACAAAAAGATAGATTTCATATAATAAAAAAGATACATAATCTTCTAGTAGAAGACTGTGAGATATAGGTGCTATAGTTAACAATATTTAGCAAAGAATTTTAGAAAAAAATAAATGATATTTCAACTACAGAAAATTAACTTAGGAAATAAAATCCTTTGTGAGTTAAAATTATGGGCTTAATGACACTTGAAGATATCATTTATTGTACCCAGCTAATACTGGGTGAAGGGGCCATTGCCCAAAGGGTAAAGCTCTATATTGTGGAAGGAAAAAAAAAAATACAGGCTTTTTTTTTCACTTTGAAGTTTATGAAACATTTGCTGCCAAAGACATTTTTTAAATATCTCAATACCTCTTAGCGTGATTAAATAAAATGTTCTTCACAAGCTTGTCTCTGACAATGAGCCAAAGTGAGAACAATTTTCACTTATTTAATTTTCACTTTATTTAATCATAAATAAAAACTAACAATTTAATACCTGTAACATTAACTCATTTCTCCCTCTGAATGCAGCTAATTCAGGCCAAAGACAAGGCCAGAAATTTCTTAAAACTCTCCAACAATGTTCTTTGAGAAGGCTTTTCCAGCTCTGTACAACGAGTATTTGTAAAAATGATAGTAGTCTATGAGAACCATTGGCGAAAGAGCTGAGTCCTGCCCTTTCTCAAGGGAGCTCTTCAAGTGGTGTCTGTCTGACATCAACTGGTCACCTGCCTACCTTCAGTCACACATGTTTAGGTTAGATGAATGTTTTATTCATCATTCTTCTATTAATCACTGTATTCAGATAAATAGAAAATGATATGTAGGAATGAGTAGCACCCTTGGAGAAGGCTGACCAAAGAGACCAAACACAAGGAAACAGTTGCTATCAAGCTAATAATTCATTTAATCTTCTTTGCCTGTCTGGAAGGTTAATTACTATTATTATTCCCACTTTTGCAAATGAGGCAACAGAGACAAAGATAGATTAGGCAACTAAAAAAAAAAAATAGCTATACAGAAATGCAATCGAAATCAAAATCTTGAGAATCTGGGTGCAAAGATCATAAATTTAAGCATATTGCATACTTTGTGCTATTCCTGGGAAAACACTAGAAAGTAAAAGATATTCCCAGTGAGGAATCATGGGGAAATCACGGCAAAGCTGCACAGACCAAGCACAGAACACGAGAGCTCATTCCTCATCTTTTTTCTTCACATTACATGAGTTTCCATGATCCTGTAGCAGTTATGGAGTTAAGGTAAAGCTATGTTTATAGATGATGGATGAAGACTGCTTATACATTTCTGGGAAATACCGCAACAAGGTAGGAAGAAAAGTAACGTTATTGTGTAGTCTTTCAGCATGTGGAACTTAATCAAGAACTGGGACCTAAAGTATGCCTAAGAACTGCTGGAAAGTTCAGGAATTAACACATGAAATGACATCCAATTTCACTAGGTAATATGATACACAAGTGTTTTTCACTGTTTCGAAGGACTGTGGTGCTCCCAAAATCTCTTTAAATGACCTTTTAACCTAACTTTAACTCTACTTTTATATGCCTCATATATTGAACTATCTACATGATTTTTTAATGAAAATGTTCCAACTCATGACACGAATGCATGTTGTAGACATTTCTATTATCATCTCTGCATGCTAACAGATACAGTTTATTCATCCACATATCCATTCATCTTCTTAGCTATTAGGAAAACATAGTGGAGCTTCACATAGCCCCGTGACTCAGGAGCATGCAATTTTAGGAACTGATCTAATTTGAGTGTCGAAATGAATTGAAATGAATTATTGGTCTATGTCCTCTTGTTAAGGCAATGCAATCATAGCCAGTGTGTTGAGCTCCTTTCAGGGTTTGCAAATTTTAACTTTTTGTTCGTCATCTGCAAAGGAATCTCAATGGCAGACGCTTGATTGTATTAGTCTGATAAAAGTGAGAATGGAAGATTTATGCTCACTTAAAGCCAGTGCCAGTAAAAGCAGGGCATTGCTATATTTTTTTAAAGGTGCAAAAATGGTTTTCTTACCTCTAGAGCCTTGAGTCTTTCTAACAGCAATTTGGTTTTTTCTTTTGCCTCG
Organism: Capromys pilorides; assembly: GCA_004027915.1. Classification (NCBI taxonomy): domain Eukaryota; kingdom Metazoa; phylum Chordata; class Mammalia; order Rodentia; family Capromyidae; genus Capromys; species Capromys pilorides. Next base: position 6,763 of record PVKN010017508.1, on the reverse strand, counting down.
TCTGTACTGCTGCTCTCACTCCTCGAATCCTCATCCACCACTGTGTGAAGATCGTCCAGAGGTTCCCTGTGCTTTCTCTCCTCTGACCGTTTTTCCTGAAGAAACAAAGAATTATTGTTTTCATTAATCTCCAACTGGAAATAAGAACTGGTATAGAGCCTAAACGCTTGGAATTTCTCTACTGCTTTTGTATTTTTTTCAGATGTGAAACAAAGAAGATTTTTATGAGCAAATTCTGAGTGATGCTTACATCAGTAAACAGTTTACTGTTTTTACTTCATCCTGCCGGTCAAACCCACTGAGTCCAGCAGGAGAAGAGACAAACACAGCAAAGCCTAGTGGAGGCATTCAGTTAATCCATTTTTATCTGCACAATGGACTCAGCTGTGCTTTAAACCAGAGGAGAATACTTGACTGTGATGCCTTGATTTGTGAAAGGTTTAGCGCCTCAAAAATATGATCATTAAACTATTATGGACACACAACTATTAATTTAAGGAAAAATAAACTATCATGAAATATTGAAACAGGGAACTCAGAATTCAAAGCTGCCAGCACTTAGTTCTTTCTGTTCGCAAAGGCTTTTAAGGACCCCTTTGCACTTCCTCCAATCTTTCAGGTTTTACAGTAGAGCCTTGAGACAGAAATAAAAGCGTTATCTTGTCTTGCCTCCCACTTGGAAGCTCTTCATTCAACCTTGTGTCTGGCGGCTTTGGGGAAGTTGAGAAGTGTTAATTTGAGACTCAGGCTTCACTCTTGTCTTCAAGGGAAGAAGAAATGTCAAGAGGATGTCATATGAACAAAATAAGATTCGCTGTGTGGTTCCTTCAAGACCCCTGCTCCACACAGCCAGGTGAAATCATTCCTTCATATTGTTCATTCCAAACACACCCTGCATAAATCCTTGCTTTAGCATAGTTGCCTGCCAGCCATCTGGGGTAAACTGGATTGTGAGTGGTGAGAGACTTTTTTATATTTAGCACTAAGACAAGATCATTTGCAAATATAAAAGAAAAAATTATTTGTACCCTTAAAGGACTCACACTGTCTACTTTGAAATAGCATAATGAGACAAAATCAGGTTTTCAAGGAGCTTGGGAGGTTCCAAAAGTATTTTCAATTAATTTTGAAAATACTTTATTAAGTATGTAAAAAAATTGTCTTAATTCACATGTACATCTGTATACAATCCTAAGCATGCATGTAATATATAATGTGTATAAATATATATATGATGATGGAGAATACAGAGACAGTAAACTGGGATCCATAGTAGGTCTTTTGTGCAGATTTTATAATTTATCCTGTCATCTCTTTATATATGCACAGTCATAGTTCCTTATGAGGCCCACAGATATATACCCACACACAGAGTTCAGCTATAGTCACTACCAAAGGAGGTGTGAGTTCAGCTAGAAAAATGCAGGGTAAATTTAAGGTACACATGAACAGGGAAAGAAACAAACTGAGACCATGGTAGCATTTGTACAGCTTTGAATCTTTAAGCTTTGATTACGGTCACACATTCATTTCTTTGAAATAGTACAGTAAGTCTGTGAGTGTTATTAACAACTCAACTTTGAAAGCAAAAAGTACATTTTTTCTTAAGATTTGGGATGAATGTAATTAATCACTAAATTTGGATTTTAAAACAAATTTATTTTTAAAGTATAATTTTTATGTTCTTCTTAATGTATACTATAGGTTTTCATTGCTCTCTCAGCAAATTATACTTGTATTTTACACACACCCACACTCTGTAATCCATAATAATTTGGACTCCATTGCTGATTGCAACAAATAAAATCCACTGGTATGGGAAATGGGAAATGGAAACTGGATTCTGATAGCTATATTCCAGATCTGTTACTTACTTTACTAATTTGGCAAATGACTATAGATAAACTGTTTGATTGCACCACACCTTTGTTTTTTGTCTCCTAGACAACACTAAAGTCATACACAAGGTATGACTGAAAAAATATAGTAAAAGTCTAAATTAAGATAATTATTGCAACAAAAGACACATTGTCGTCAGTCTTTCTCAAGACATTCCCTCTCACTTCATACACATTTACACCATCATTCTTTCCATTTTTCATATTTTATTACTTTTAACTTTATTTTTTTTATTTGTATGTATCAGTACAGGATGTTTGCATTCTATGTAAGAAGTTAAGACATGTACATGAAACATTCCCATCTTGATCCCCCCTTCTTTAGTGCATGATTACAGTACATAATGTTTACAGTACTTATGCATATAGTAGTTGGCACATGATACATCTTAGTTCTTTTTTATCCACTGAACCTCCCCATCTCTTCCCCCTTCCTCCCTTTCTCTATCTCTTTTCCCTTTGAGAAAGCTCTGTCACCCTATTTGTTGTTACCTATCTGGGGGTTTGCTCTTTATTTGTACTTCAGGAATCTCACATGAGAGAAATCATAGGACACGGAAGCTTGTGTGTCTTACTACACTTCCCACCCCAGTCTCTGAAGCAGTTCTAGAATTTCCTTGTCATGAATGTCTTTAGTTGTGCTGCTGTGGCTTGTTAAGTGTCCCGTATCCCCTCAGAATGTTTAGCTTTCAGGGTCATCTTTTTTTTTTTGTCTTTTTGAGACAGGGTCTCACTATGCAGTTCATTCTGGCCTTGAGCTCACTTTTGTAGCCCAGGCTGGTCTCAAAACTCACACTGATCCTCCTGCCTCAGCCTCCCAAGTGCTAGGATTACAGGCGTGTGCCAACCACACCCAGCCACCAGGGTCATCTTGAATTTAGGGAAGAATCAAAGTCAGCCTGTCTTTCTCTTGGATGACATCTGGCACCAGCAGCCACTGCATTCTTTGATCTCACCTCAGATAGACATTCATGAAAGATGACAACTAGAACTGCTTTAGAAAGTAGAAGGAATGACAGAGTAAATGTGCTGGAATAGAAGTGTAGTGTGTTTGATGAGGCTTAATGGCAATCTGGTTATTATAATTGAAAACAAAATTTAAACATTACGTATTTTGATGACACTTCATACATTCTCATATATACATAGTCAATTCTAATTATCCCCAGTAGTTATGTTCTATAAATTGTCAAGAACGCTAAATTAGTGACTATTGAATCATTGCTCCTAGAGGGTAACACAGAGGGAGGTACCTATGAGCCGCTGATCACCACAGCCTCAATAACCACTCAATATAAAATTTTATATTATGTGTGTTTCTACTAAAGGCATCTGGTTTCATCTATATTATCAACTCATTGCCATTGAAATAGTGAAAAGGATGATAAATTATCCTGAATAAAGCTTAACAAATACCTAGTTTTCAGTTAGGCAAGGGAGTTAGCACCTCAACAGCTTGGGTGCTTTTTATAAATTTATTTATTTATTTATTTGCATAGGGTCTTGCTATGCAGTTCAGACTCCTAGTGAGCCTCCTGTCCAGTCTTGCTAATGCTGAGATTACAGGCATGAAACACTGTGCCCGGGGTCCCTGCACCAGCATATGGTACTGGGGATCAAACTCGTTCCTTATGCTTGCCAGGCAGGTGCTCAGACTGCTGAGCTATTTCCCCAGCCCACTTGGATATCATTTTATGCAGCAAAATCACCAAAAGAAAGCCTAAGATACACAAAACAGAATGCTAGATAAACTGCAAACAGAACATTTGTGTATTGTATAAGAGGTAAAACAAGGAAGAAAAATGTGGTTCTGTTCAATTTTAGGTAAGAGTATGACTCTCAGATGAGCCCACTATTCCATTGTTCTGTACATTTCCATGAATAACCATGAAAGCATCACAGTGACTGGGTTTGCAGATAAACTGCAGTGAATAGACTAATAGGCAAATACAGACCTCCCCAAAACGAAGGCCTACTGCACGTAACAAATATATATATATATATATATATATATATATATATATATATATATATCTCCAATTCTGAAGCCTAGACATCTTGCTTAATTATGTGAAACAAATGTAAAAAATTTAAAATCCTATATAAAGTATATGTGATTATTTGAATTACATGAAATTGAAGGGCCATTTTACATAATTTGTCACATAATTTGAAGAAGGAAATGTCAACAAGGGCGATGAGGTTTCTTGGCAAAGACAGGTGAATTACAAAAAAGGTGATTGCTAGAGAGACACGAGGTGACAGTTTGGTCAATGAGATACTGATAAAAAGCTGTATTGGGACTAAGCTTTTCTTTATTGCTTCATGAGGTAACTAGTTGGATTATAGCATAGAAAAATATGTAAGAGTGGTTTAGAAATAGGATTAAAAGGAAAAGAAAAGATTCTTGGAAATGAGAAGGATTTAGACACACTCCTTTTATTCTTTTATTTAGTCAGCAAAAGTTTACTGAGCACTGACTACTGGTCATTTGCCAAACTAGGTGCTAGAAATATGAAAAGCAAAATAAAACTCCCAAATTTCATGACATTATCTTCTAATGTTTGGAAACATGACAAACTCCAAAGCATAGAAAAGTAACGTAACTGTGGCTAGTGAAGAACATCAAATAGCACACTGTGAGAAACAGCAGTGTGGCCTGAGACAAGGTTAGATACAGCAATATCAAAATTTGTTTCTTGGAGGCAGCCCTCTGAGCTGACCCCAAAGGGTGAGCAAGAAGCCCTGGTGCAATGACCTGGAAGAAGGGCACCCCACACCGAAGGACAACAAGGCAAATGCCCCCTGGGAGCTCTGCCGTCCTGCTGGCCAGCTGAGGCAGGATCTCTTTGATCGAACAGAGTGACAGCAAGAAGAAGATGAGCAGGAAAGCAACTGGGATTCTATTCTAAGTGGATAAAGAGGAGCAGGAGGCCCGGCAAGGGATTGTAAGCTCGGATGTGTATATTGGGATCACCATCCGGACTGCTGTCATGGAGAAGGGCTGAGAGGCAAATGCAGGAGACCTGGACACCGGAAGGGCTAGAAATCAGGAGTACATGCAGACGTGGGATCAGCTCTTCCGCAAAGCAGTTCACGTAGTAGATCATATCTATCACGGATGGTACGTCAGGTACTCGACGTCAATGGCCAGTTTTTACACTTTTGGACCTTGCTGTGCTAATTATTGAAACTTTTCAAGTTTCAGTTTTGCCCAGTGCGTGCAGGGCCGGGGTGGACTGGATGCTCCTTCTGATGTTAAAATACTAAGAATTTAATTATTTGAGAGACAATGCTCAGACAGGAAATGGTATCAGCACACTTGACCGTAACAGAAACGGAGAACAAAAAAGGCCCTCTGCATCTTGCAATGAGATGGTGGTTATTTGGAACTTGAGAGCTCTTTGACTCAAGTGTGACAATGGCGCCCAAATTGTCTGTGGTTAAGCAAAAAGTGAATAGGAAGAAGAAAATAGAGGCAATTTTCTCAGGTGCACATTTAAAAGTTTGGTAGGGAAGAAAAGGAAGTATAAAGAATTGTAGCTGAAGGGCATGGCAGAGGCAAGTGGAAACTTTTCACAAGACAGATAATAGCCTGAAAAGCTAGAGAGGAAGGCGAGTCCCAGCAATGGCAGCCAAAGCGGGGCTCACGGAGTGATCCCCACAGACAGCGAGCAGAGAAGGCAGCAGTTAGAAGAGTGGAAGTTTGACCAAAGTAGTTCCCTGCAAAATATCCCTTTACGACTCTACTTCTCTGTTAGTATTACTTAGTTCTTTGTGTTTAGCTTTGGTCCTCAGAAAACAAGGGTTTTCACACAAGTATATTTATTTGAAAAAAACGCAGCCTATGCCAGCGAGGAAGTAAAGAAGAGACGTGAACGTCAGAACCCTAAAAGGGCATATTAGTAAGTGACCAAAACTAAATTCCATGGGAAACTTCATAGGAGGACATAACCCACTGCGACGGGACTCAGAATTGCCTCTTCCCCAGCGTGAGAGAATGGAGGTGTTCCTGTGCTAACCCTTTACTCTCACTGGTGAAGGGCAGCTCTTGGGTATTCACACTCATTTCCGGGCATTTCCAGTTTGCCACAGACAGAAATTCATCCATATCTGTCATGTAACAGGGCCCTCTGATACAGATACTGCCAGGTGGAAGCCAAAGGAACAGTGGGAATGGTTGGGACATGCGCGCGCGTGCGTGCGTGCGTGCGTGCGTGTGCGTGTGCGTGTGTGTGCGCGCGAGTGTGTGTATGTGTGTTTATGTGTATGGGGGCACTGCAGAGGCCCTGGTGACATGCAGAGATGATTTAAATCTACCCCATGTGACTGGACTCAAGGCAGACGGAAAATTCACGTGCTGCCAAAAATAGCTACTGACATTAACACATACTTCCATTTAGAAAGTGACTTTCTCCCCTTATCTCCTTAATCATTTGCAATGAGAATGGGACAGCATAATATGATAATAAGAAAAAGCAAAACCAGAAAAGACACATTGAAAGTGAACAATGTGTAAAAGATAAAGATAAAAGATAAAATTAGAAGAAGATCAAGATGGAAATATTTGAGAGAAATATGGTCACAGGCAGACCCCCAACTGCCAATTCAGACAGGATAAGTGTTGAATTTATTTTAAATTCATAAAATGATGACAATATTAAAAATAAAATATAAAATGTCCTTATTTCACCTAAATATACATAACCCATTCCAATCAGCTGCAATATTAGGAATGTTAGTTGAGAGAGAGAGAGACAGGAAAAGAGCAAGGGAGAAAGGGAGAGAGGGGAAAGGAAGGGAGGGAGGAAAGGAAAAAGGAAGGGAGAGATTGAGGGAGGGGGAAATGGAGAGAGAAGAAGAAG
>PVKN010017507.1:0-17312 GCA_004027915.1 Capromys pilorides | reverse complement strand
GTTCTGATATGCAGGAGTTTACCGTAGTGAACAAAGCCATCCTTATTTTTCTCTCACTGATCACCAGGTTTGTTTTAAGCTCTACCTCTTCACCTTTGTCGTAGTTTCTACTCTGATTATCTATGCAAACACTGATGTTTCAATATTACTTTCCTTTCCATTTTGATGGGCTGGTCTAAACTGGAAAACATTTTCTTGGTAGCTAGCTTTCAAAACAAAGGCTTTCTTACTAATATAGTTACAGTGCTTTGTTTTCAGTGAAATTAGTTTTCAAAATTTCCCTTCCACTATGGTTTACAAATCCTTTGAAGATAAGAACAGAATACTTTGAAGTAGGCCAAGGAGAAATTCCGTAGATTTTTTTGGTAAATTTATGAACCAGAAACTTCTAGTCCTTACACTTAAGGTTGCTGAGGAGCCTATGGAGTTTTTAAAGATATTTTAATATGCATCATGCTATTTATATGCCTGTAGTATGTATGATATTCTATGCCAGACCAAATATCAACTGTAAGAGAAATGACACTCAATTTTTTCTACTAAACAAAATGCTATATTTCTAGCACTTCTTATAAAAGAAATACATTTACAAACAGAATGTCTTATGAACAGATGAAAATTCCTCATCAAATATATAAAAATGCCAGTTAAATTGTAATAAATTTTTATCACTGTTAATCTGTCTAAGAGCAAAATGTGTGCTAATACGCAGTGTTGGTGAGGTTATGGGAGAACGAGGGTTCTCCTGTGCTGGGAGAAGCATGGCTCACTGAATCACACTCCATGGCCCTATGTAATAAATGTTTAAGGTATGTTTCCTTTGACTCAGCAAATTCATTTTCAGGAATTTATCAGATAGATACATTTTTGTGTTTGGTCAAAGCCAGTAACACAAAAGTAGTTTTACAATTATAATTCCCTAAATTATCAAAAAGTAGGAAACAACATAAAGTCTTTTGGAAGATTAAACATGGAGTTACATACCAGTTCTTCAAGGTACTGCATATATCCAATGGAAACAGAAAGATCCACACAAACGCTTGCACATGAATGTCATAGCAACAGTCTTTATTATAACTAAAATATAGGAACAATTTAAATGGCCATCAGCTGCTTAATAGACAATAAATGTGAGAGTCACACAGTGGAATATAATTTTGCCATTAAAAAACAATGCAGGGCTGGCAAAATAGCTCAGCAGTCTAAGCGCCTGCCTGGCAAGTGCAAGAACCTGGGTTCAATCCCTGGTACTGCATGCCATGCAAGCCCAGGAACCCTAGGTAGGTTGTTCTGGTCACCAAAACCTGGCATGGTGGCAGCCTGTAATGCCAGCTCTGGGAAGGCTGAAACAGGAGGATTGCTTTGAGTCCGAACTGCATAGTGAGACTCTGTACCAAATAAATACATATATACATACATATATACATACATACATACATACATATATACATACATACAAAACAATGTAGTGCTACAATATGTTATATAACTGAACCACAAAAAGTTGCGGGAAAAAAAGGACATGTCACAAACCCTCATATAATTCTAGTAATATAAAACATCCAGAATAAATCTATACTATAGAAACAAAAAGTAAACTGGCAGTTGCCCAAGACAGAAGACTGAGCAGGGCAGGGATAGGGAGTGACCCTTAGTAAGTGCATGGGTTTCGGGGGTGACCCATGCGTTCTGAAATTAAATCATGGTGCTGGTTGTACAATTAAAATAGTACTGACCTATGGAGTACTATATTTTAAGTCAACTACACAAGTTTTATCTGTATATAAAATTATTTTTGATAATTTAAATATACAATAATGAGATCAGTCATATAAGACTCCAAGTTTCATTTACAAAAACACAAAACTTAGATTGCTTTATTATTTCCAGTATAGAACAATCATTTTTTTTTAAATTAAGAAAGCAGAGGAAATTGATCAGATGTGTGTAGGTAGAACTAGGTCTCAAAGCCTAAAGCAAAAAAGATACTCAGTCGTGAGATAAACATCCTGTCTGGTTAAGGTCAGCTATTGGTCACTAGGCAACCTTGTATCACTTGTTACTAACTCTGCAAAAGTATAAATAAAGAACCATTTTGTTGTGAAAAAACAGAATACATACACACACACACACATACACACACACACACACACACACACACAATAGTTAGGATAGATATACAGCTACATTCTCTTAGTTCATTGAGAAGAAGAGTTTGTACTAATATTGTTTAGACCAGATATTACATCCGTATCTTTTCCCCTGAACAACTACTATGAAGACAACAATATGCAATGTGTTAATTATTAAAACTGTCCTACTCACCTGTTTTGAAACTATTTCATTGCTATTTTATCTTTTTTCTCATTAAAATGAATAAAAAATAAAAATAAATAAAATTAAGGAAACAACCCAGGCAAGCTGGCACATACCTGTAATCCTAACACTCAAAGGTGATGAGGCAGGAGGATTGCCCTGAATGTAAGGCCAGCCTTGGCTACAGAGTGAGTTGGAGCCCAGCCTGGAATACATGAGGATAACCTGTCTCAAATTTATTTATTTATGATGCTAGAGGTGACAGATCATGCCTGTAATCCCAGCACTCAGCAGGTGGAGACACCAGGATCACTACAAGTTTTGAGGTCAGCCTCATCCTTTGTGTCAACACCAAAGGTGTTGGGCTACATAGTGAGGTGAAGGCCAGCCTGAACTGCATAGCAAAACCTTGTCTAAAAAAAAAGTTAAGAAAAGAACTAAAAAAATTAAGTTAAAAAAGCAAAGCACAGAATAAGGTCTGTGCCACAGACCTATATATTTCTTGAGAGACACAAGGTCACATTTCTTTGAGGGTGGAACCCAATACATGGAAGTTTAGAACATGAGATTTCTTTTTCAGCTTAAATATTGTTCTATGCACAAGCATATTTTGCAGTGGGCTTTAAATGTGTTTTCCAAAAAATAAATCCAAATCATTAAATCATCAAATGCTTTACTAGATCTGAGATATAGATAGATAGATAGATAGATGGATATAGATATAGATATGCATTCATATATATGCATCTTGATAAATCTGTCATTGTAAACTTCTTCCATATAATAAGCGCACATTGATTATACTATATATTTTATCTGTGTCCCAAGTCAGTTCTTGTTCAGTCATGGCAACCCCAACGAGCCATGTATATGTATGCATATTCATAGAATATAAATTCATGTAAAATGCTGCAAGGCATATGATGACATCAACGCTATAAACCAGCCCTCAAAAGAGACTGTTTAACCATGACAAAAATGAGTAAGCCCATGGATGAGTAATCCATTGCAAATTAAGGAAAATAGAAAATGGATCCAGAACTACTCACAAGCGCTCTGTGTATGACGCAGGAATCTGCAAGTTGCACTGGGCTGCCTGGTGTTGACACAAAGGACAGCAGCACAGCCGCCACACACTTCAGTGGGGCAGGGAGCCTTGCTGACTTCACTTCTATGTAATGGTTAGATGTGTGACCATGAGCATGCTGCTTCTGTGTAAGTGGAAACTTACAATTTGTTGTACAAAACATTTATCCAAGTCCTCATATTGAGTAAATTTGCTGTAAAAAAAAAAAAAGAAGAGCAAAATCAGCTGGTACCAAGTGGGGGATAAGACGAAGTGAGGGTACACTGGTGGCGTTTTTTTTTTTTTTTTTTTTAGAGGCAATCAGACCATGCTTAAAATGGGAAGTGTATTTCAAGTGATAAAAAGTGAACAGCCAGGACTGGTGGTACACACCTGTAATCCCAGCACTCAGGAGGATGAGGCAAGAGAATCTTTGGGAGTTTGAGGCCATCCTGGACGACCTGGTGAGTTCAGCGCCAGCCTGAACTATGTAGCCCAACCCCATCTCAGAAAATCAAAAGGAAAAGAACATTCCATAGCACACAGTGAGCACTTAACAAATGTTTGGTGGAAGTGAAGGGACTCAATAATGTGAAGAAGGAGCTGTGCTGGGAACCAGGAGCAGCAGTTAGCTCTGGCGGGGAGGAAGCCATCTCCCAGAGAGTCAGAACAAAGGAAATAAGAGACACAGAGTGATAAGATACAGGAGAAGGGAAATGAAGTTGGAAAGAAAGGCAAGCTGGGACGAAAGTCTCACACACTTAGTAAAACAGAAGTTAAGGTGATTGGTTGCAAATGAAAAAGCCAAGAGAACAATGCCCAGAGGTTAAAAATGACCATGGTGGTGAATGGAGCAATTAATTCAATTAATTCTCTTTTACTTTTGCAGTAGACCTTCAAACTCTCCATTGACTTATTAGCAAAATGTTCCTTATCTCCATGAAAGCCATTATCTCCTGTCAAAATACTCGCAGCATAGTTCCTTGTTTATCTCAGATGGACCTTGCTGAGCCAACTTGACTGGCCAGGAAACAAGCCCTGCCCAGTTGCACCAGCCCACACCCCTGCGTGGTCCTGTCATATTGGGGGGTGGGAATCTAAGTGGATTTCGAAGCTATAGACTGCCTAAACAGCCCCACCAATCCCCGGGTCACTTGTCCTTTTCCGTATTTCATATGTTTAAGTCCTTATTAAAGTTTATCACAAATTCCTCAATTTCAGTTCTTGACCCCAACAACCCACCCATCCACATTGATCATCATCTTTATGAACCCATTCTCCACCAACTTCTGGATGTCTACATTCCAGCTCTCTGGTTTCCAAAATCAAATTCTAAATCAACACCAATTTAGCATCTCAAATATCCATATTTGTGAACTTATTATATGTATTCTTGAATTTATGTATTTGGTATAGAGTCTTTCTATGCAGTTTAGATTCATAGCGATCCTTCTGTTTCAGCCTCCCCAGTGCCAGGATTACAGGTGTGTGCCATCATGGCCCACTTGGGCTGCCAGCTCAGTGTGGACACACATGGCATGTGGTACTTGGCTTGCCAGGCAGGCACTTAGATAGCTGAGCTATCTCCCCAGCCCCATGCGAACATAATAATCTCTACAATCAACTCTCTCTTACATGAAACTCAAAATACAGAGTCATCTGGACAGGAAAGATTCAAATCGAGACAGCTGGAGTTAGCCCAAAACTTAGAAAATTTTGTTATTATGTTTATTTGAGTTTGCCAGATCTTTCCATTTCTTTTCTTTGAGAAGCAAGAGGACATAGAAAGAGCTGTGACATTATAGGAAATTTATGTCTCCTTATCTTACTGTAGTTCAACCTCCATCCGCTTCTTTCCATAAGAAAAAAGGCTTCTGAGACTCTCCAATATTACCAAATGTGTTTTAGTATGCTTTATAAAGTCCAGACTGAAATTTTTTAAGTTAATCATATAAAGTCTACCTTTTTTATTGGCCCAGTAAAACTGAGATGCTTTTCCTTAAAGTTATTTTGTATGCATGCAAACATATTGCTTGCAGTATTTGAATGTAACCGTAGATTTTGCAAAGCAAAATGTTTCACTGGTACCAGCTAGTGTCATATGCTTTAACATATGCTCATCCAGTCTTGATGAGAAGCAGGCCATTTCAGCAGTGTTCAGTGCTTCATTAAGTTTATTGATTACCTTTAACAATTTTTGAGAAATAATTTTTATTTCACATCCAACTAAATGTTCTCCATCTCTCATCCCTGCTCTCCTCTGGCTGTGGTGGTAGCCAGATGATCACCTGCAACAGAAAACCTACTTCTGACTTCAAACTCAGTGGAAAGGCAATAACATGCTTTCTGAGTTGCTTAACCAAGGAAGGAGAATAGATTTTAGGCATAGAGAGCATCCTAGATGCCTCATCAAAAAATTTCATCACGGGCTGGGGAGATAGCTCAGCAGAATAAGTGTCTGCCTGGCAAGCGCAGGGTCCTGAGTTCAATCCCCTCAAAAAAAAAAAAAAAAAAAAGAAGTTTCATCAGTCTGGGTTTATGCAGAAAGACTCATTGGCTTTCTAGAAAGTCCTCTTCCAGTGTTTCCAACTCAAAGCATTCGTCATTCCCCGAAACATGTTGATGTCTCACCTCCACACCTTAGTTTACTTTCTTTCAGTAATCTACTCTGCTTGTCAAGATATTTTTCAGGAAAAAGAAGTTAGAAGTGCCCAATAAATTTTCTTCTGTTTAGAAAAATGATTTATTAATATCTACTCATAGACACAGTCTCTTCTGATACACATTTATTGAACCATATTCTAAATAAATTAAAATAATTACATAAGTTTTTATCTGTCAGATTTACTAGAATGCTTAATGTTCATTTTATTATAGAAATCATTTGAATTTAGTAAGCATAGCTGGGCATGGTGGCATACATGTGCAATCCCAGCACTCGGGAGGCTGAGGCAGGAGGATCATTGCAAATTTGAGACCAGCCTGGGCTACAAAGTTAGCTTTAGGCCACCCTGAACTTCATAGCAAGAACCTTTCACACACACACACACACACACACACACACACAAATAAATAAATAAATAAAAATTAATAATTGTAGTCATGAATATGTTTCAGTCAACAACTGTGATATATGCATATGCAATGAATGTTATTAATATAAAAGATAAGTAACTACAATATGCAATGATAAAATAAGTAGCATTCCTTAGTGTAAATTAAGGCTAATGAGTTTAAATTCCATATAGCCAGTTCTTTGTAGTCAATCTATTAGGTGCAATTAATGAATAAATGTAGCTTCAACCAAAATGCTGACCAATATTTTCCTTTACATTAGCAAGCAAGCAAATGTGAGAAAATAAAGATACATGTGTGAGAATTTCACTCATTGTCATGAATGTGAGTGACTATTTGGCTGAGTTGGATAAGAGCAATTAATCATAAATAGCCAAATACAAATTTTTTTCTTTAATTTTGTATGCCATTCCCAGTAGCTACACAAATTATACAACTAACTCTAATCTGTACAACCTTCGCAACTCTAATGATCAACACAGTGAATTAAGCCTAATTTTACAGTGATTCTAATTTCCAGAGGATAAATGCTTATTACATCCAAGTTCAACCTCCCATAGTGAGGTCACTGATGAAGGGTAGAAACGAAAGGTTAATAGTATGCACTAAAAGTTTCTCCAGAACTTGTAGCTATTTTACCACAATTTGTATGTATTGAAATTATATTCATTTAGTTATTATCTACGTCCCTAAATCCATGAGGGGGGAATTATTTTTTATCTTTGCTCTATTTCTAGTGCCTAGAACAGAGATTTACATATAGTAGGCATCCAGTAAGGATTTATTAAATGTAAAATTAAACATTGAATTTATGATCCGCCAGGCCCTGTCCTCATATGCTAGATTTACATAGCTAGATCATGAGTCCTCTACTTGGCTGCATTGGATAAGAGCAATTAGCCACGAATTGCCTATGGTTACACTAACTTTCTCATTCAACTTGTTTTGTAGTCACTCAAGCCTTTGAGGTGGCGACCGCTGTTTCCCTTTTACTGATAAAACTAGGAAATCACTGATCCCAGCCTCTAAAGGTGAATATTGGAGTTAACATGGGCTTCTCACCCTCCTTCCTGGTGACTGTCAGAGCCATGATTCTGGCACAAAGCAATCCCAGGATGTGTGCTGCATTGCAGATTTAAGGGGAACCAAGCATAATTACAACACTTGTTTAGAGGCAATCTACAAGGACAGGGAGGTTAACTGGCATGCTTAATTGTGCAGAGAACTTTGAAAAGCACTTTATAGAATGATTGGAAGTTGTGGGAAGAAAGAACTCTGAAGAAACTCTGCAAGTGATAAAATGTAGGAAATATTAACTCCAGGAAAATGGTAAATTGAATGAGAAAGCCAGTGTAATCAGAGAACACTGGCTCAGCAAAGCACAATATCTTTAAATCATAATAATGCAAACAATGCATTCAAATTTCATCAAAAATAGCCATGGCACCAGGTTGTTCACGCCTATGATCCCAGAACTCTGGAAGGCTGTGGCATGAGGACCAAAAGTTAGAGCCTAATATACTCATTTAATGATAATTGGTGTCAAAATTAAAAAAAAAAAAATTAAGGGCTAGAATGCAGCTCCATGTAAAGGCCTTAGCTCAAGTCCTCAATATCCCCAGCCGCAGATATGGAGATTTCTATATTAGAGTGAGAAGGACAAAATTCTACATCTACCAAATAGAAAGTCAGTGATCTTCTCATAAATTATAAATCAAATTACGGCCATGCAGTTGTAATAATAGAAGTATAGGGGACTCAGCGGATTAAAGGGCCTGCAAGCCAGTGCAGGGGCCAGAGGTTGATCTTTGGGCTTGCCAGCCCCTGGGACACACTGAAACAGCAATTGAGACTGGACATGGTGGCATGCACCTGTAATCCCAGCTCTTGGGAGGCTGTAATCAGATGGATCACTACAAGTCCCATTTGTAGTGAGGACCCTGAACACCCTGTAGACTCTAACCTAAAAAATACAAAAATAAAAGCAAGTATGGGGATAAATGCAAAGAAAATATCTAGAATGTTAACATCATTATCACCAGTGGGAAGGATGCAGTCCTTTTCTGTTATGTAATATGTTTTTGGCATTATTATGTTAATAATATATGCTAATCATATGCTAATTTCCAAACATCTATTATTTAGTAAAAGGTCAAATTAAGCAAGAAGGCAAGACTCTTTTCTATACTGTCAAAGACTCGAAACACGATAATACCTATGTTGATGACATACAAAAAACAAGCACTTATATAATCACCAATGAAGCTGTCTATTGTTCTCTCTCTGGAAGGTCATTTGATATTTTATTTCAAACACCATAACAAAAATTGTGATTGACCATTGCTATGCATTCAGCTTATTCTAAGGTAAAATGTATTTAGTCATCTTTTATCATAGAAAAAAAGAAATAACACAAGTGTATAATATTTTGCTTCCAAGTTTTTTTGAGACTTAAGTACTTGTGCATCTTTATGGGTACAGTATGAAAAATAATTCAACACATGTATACAATTTATTATCAACTCAAAGTAATAAACATTTCAATTTTCTCAGATAGTAATTATTTCTATATGGGGGCCAGTGAGCTAGCTCAGCAGACTAAAGCACCAGCTTAGATAGCTTAGACAAGCGCAGGGATCATGGTTCAATCCCTGGCACCACGTGCCATGCCAGCCCTGCCCCCCAGGGTAGGCTGACCTGGCCACAGAGTCTGGGCATAGTGGTGCACGCCTGTAATCCCAGCACTGGGGAGGTTGAAAGCAAAAGGATCACCATGAGTCCAAGCTGCATAGTGAGACCCTGCAACAACCAAATACATAAAAACAAATAAATAAATTTTAAAAATTATTTCTATGTAGGGAGTTGGGGAGATAGGTCAGGGGCACAAGTGCCTGCCTGGCAAGTGCAAGATCCTGAGTTTGATTTCTGGTTACACACACAAAAAAAAATTATATATATATATATATATATATATATATATATATATATATATATCTATCTATGTGTTGGGAACCTTCATACTCTGGCGCTTTTTTTTTAATCCATTAGAGATTGCTGTAGTCAATAATTATCTTACTGTGCAGTAGAAAAACAAAATCAGTTCTTCATCTTTAACAGAGCTTTTTGCCCCCATCTGTTTTCTGCCTATTTCCTCTGTTCTCCGCTGTCCTCAGTAACCATTATGGGGTTGACTTTTATTATACATAAATACATAAGGACAAGTGATGTTTTTAGTCATGGTGTCTATAAAGAAAAACTATACAATCATTAAAAAATATATTGGAAAACACATATTAAAAAGCTAGCAGAGGGGCTGGGGAGATCACTCCGTGGCACAAGATGCCTGCCTGACAAGTGCAAGGTCATGAGTTCGAACCCCGATTCCACACACACAAAAAATAATCTAGCAGAAAAATGGAAAATGACTATTTTGCTTTTCTTCCATGAAAGCATATATTTATATTAAAAGTTCTAAAATTCATTCAACCTAATGGTCACCACTATGGATGAGATTGCAGGTGGCATATATTTATTTAATTTTTTTAATTTCTGTAATTTTACAATGTATGTAATTTTGCTGTGAAATTACTGTTTTAGTGTTTTAAAGTCATACCTCAAATAAAATATAACTTATTAAAGATTCAAGGAGATTGTCAGGACAAATGAAAGTTTGCTCCTTAGGAAAGGCGATATGAACACTAAATTTTTTCAGTTGGTCCAAAATAATGGGTCCAAAGAAAACAATCTATATTCGTAAAATCACAAAGAATGTGAAATAAAGTTATCATGGGCCTGTTCACAAAATCTAGAATACTAAAACTAAGATTAGAAAGCTTAAAAAAGGTGAGAGATTTTCTTTTTTTAGTAATAAGAATTAAATTCTTAGGAATTTACATTATGAGATGGAGCATTTTAAATGTCAATGTGCCATGATACTTAAAATATTAGACATTTTAAAGCATTGCTTCAACTTGGGATGCATTTCTGGTATTATTATATCAGAGATTCTCACATCTACAGTCTTGGAATGGCCAGTTCTTATATTTTAAAGATCTGCCTTAATTCATGACACTATTTACTTTGCTTTTTAGGTATCAGCAAAAGCCAGACATCTTACTCTACAACTTCCCTGCCCCCAACTCCATCATCTCAGCGACCCAGCCAGCCTCCCTTGCCAGCGTCTCACCCATCACAGCCTCCAGCCCCAAGCCTACCTCCCAGAAACATTAAGCCTGCCTTTGACCCAAAGTAAGAAAAGATTATCTTGTCATTTTTTTGGTGATATCTTGCCATAGATTTTCAAATTATCTGTGGTTGAGTGAAGAGGGTTCTACACAATATCGAGGGCACTTTTCTGGCCACTGGCAGAGAGAAGGCAGCTCTCACACTCATACCATTCTAAGTCTGAATGTCTCTTGTTTATCTGTTTTATGTTGGGCTTCCCCCTAAGAATTCATCTGAAGAATACCACCTTTTCAAAACTTTTGAGGATTTTTAGAGGTCTTGGCACCACCACCATCATCTCTGCTGTCACTATGGCCACCATTACAATCACCACCATCACCTCCATTATCCTCATTAACCATCGCTGCCATGTTTCACTGGCTATGACATGCTAGGTATTTTACATATGTAACCTCTCTATTCCTATTACGTTAGTAGTGTTATTATCATCCCCATCTGAGGAAATGGAACCTCAGAAGACCAAAAACTTTTCTCTATCAGATGATAGTGTAGAGAAGAAATTTGAGCCGATGTCAATCTTAGTCCAAAGTAAATATGTGTTTTGATCCACTATGCTAACTACCTTCATTGAGTAAACAATACAGGTGTTTTCTTGTCCTTGAGAATTTTGAGCTGTGTGTTAAAAATCTGGGAAATGTTAGCCTACACTTGCCTAAATTTTCTTAGATGGTATTTTTCAAAGAAAAGTTAGGGGTCTGGCCAAATAGCTCAACGAATTAAAGCACCGGCAAGCAGGTGCAAGGGCCAGAGGTTCAACACCAGGCCTGCTTTGCCAGCCCCGCACCTGGGGCGTGCTGTGACAGCAATTGAGACTGGGAATGATGGCACATGCCTGTAATCCCAGCTCTTGAGAGGCTGTAAACAGGTGGATCACTACAAGTCCAATCCAGTAGTGAGACCCTGAACACCGTGTAGACCTTTCCCTAAAATACAAAATAATAATAATAATAAAATTAAATAAAAATAAAGAAATGTTAGAATTTTATGGGTTGCTCTACATGAGCTCTTTACCTGTGATTTACCAAAACAGCTGGCTTATGAGGAAGTAAGTAGAAGATTGGAATAGAATGACATGTCCTTTAAAAGGAAGAGATAGTCACACAATAGCAAGCATAGACAGGTAAGACATCCTATGTTTTCCCTTTCTTCCTCAAAAACATTGCTTTATGTGATTTCCTTCACCACAAAAAAGTACCAACCTAACACAGTACAATTTAGTTTTCCTTCATTTTGGTTCCCCTGCTAGATTGATGCTGCTTACAGAGTGCTTACTACCTATAATCCAGGTAATAGAAACCATGAATATTGGAAGACTGAATTGACAGCTTTCCTTAAATGTTACATCATTATAATTTACAAAAGGTTCTGAAAACACATTTGTCATGGGAAACTACTGCTATTTTTCACTTCATAATGTTTTCTCGGAATCTTAAAGTTAATAACTAATGGTGTTAGAGAGCTCCTGGGTTGTCATCTTATACTGGCCTGCTTTGTACATTTGTATCAATTTTACACCTTTCAGGCATTTGAATTTATGAGTATTAATTTAGAGACATGTCCCTCATGAGATCCCATCACCAAAGGAGAGTGTAAGGTATCTGCTTACTAGAAAATAAAGGCTAAATAAATATTAGCTTAATCAAATAACTAATATATTTTACATATAACTGATTTCTATATAAAGTATTTCCCTTTCATGTGCATAAATTTTGCATCTTTCTAATTTTTTCCTTCTCTAGTAAATCTAACCAATTAGATTTTGATCTTCATGTTCTAAGTCTTATTATATGATTCTCTCTAGTTACTGGCTTTAACGAAATTTCTGTATACAGTATAATTCTGGTAAGATGTTCTAGTAAATAACTGACATGAATTCCAAAAATTAATATGAAGGCTAATAATTGTTTGACTAAAGAAACTGTGGAGAGGAAAATTATTTGGCACAATTCCTATTGTCTTAAAAGTTCCCCAAACCACTTACATATTTCGTGATCCACTTAAAGGACAATAATACCAATGGTCAAGCTGCCTTACAGGAAATAAAAAGAAGGTACAGGAAGCAGCTGAAGGGATCCAAGCTTGGGCTTCTGACATTCTTATCTTACAATCCTGAGAACCATATACTGTGAGCACTGGTTTCTCCAAAGATGGAAATCTAGGCCTAGCTCAAGCTGTTTCCCAAGGAAATCAACAAGAGATAGTGCTCAAGGTTCTGAATGAAGTCTAGTCAAATAGTATCTTCTGCTTCACAACTCCCAATAGACCAAAATCTTAGAAGGAAAGGAAGTGATCGCTGTAAGTCACTATGCTTTCACAGTCTAAGCACAGCAAAGTACTTTTATCAGCTAGACAATTCTTCAGATTGTTGTATAAAACTTTACAGAGTCTGAGTTCATATCTACTATGTTCCAACCTTGGTAACAGATTCTTCTGAAAAATATCAGACCCAGTCCTTTCATATTGATATTTTTCTAAAATAGTACTCCCTAGAATCAAAAATGATAAGGTAAGAAAATAAGCTGTGAAAGAAAGAAAACATTTCCAAAGCAATCCTGTAGCATCAGCTACTACATCCCTAGAATCTTGGTCTATTGGAATCCTGGTCTATTTAGAATCCTAATCTATTCTCCCAGTTTTGCAGGGAATTCTTACAAAGAAGGCAAACTTGTAATGGGCCTTCCTAGGTGAGGCGTGGAAGAGCATAACTAGAATCACACCTACAGGAGTCTGGGCAAGAGGATCATAAGTTTGAAGCTGACCAGGATAATTAAGCAAAACTTTGCCTCAGAAAACCTAAAAGTGGCTGGCGATATAGCTCAGTGGTATACCGCTTGCCTAGTGTGCGCAAGACCCTGGGTTCAATTGCTAGCACACTCAAAAGAAAGAGAAAGTCGAAGAGGAGGAGGAGAAGTGCAATCAACCACACTAAAATTTTTACATTATTGTTCTTATCAAAGATTAGCAAAATCCACTAATAATAATACACTTTCTCTCATTGTTGTTTCTGTCTTCTTAAGGACTCCTGTTAGCATGTGAGTCATCTAAGAGTTGCCAATTTCCCAACATACATTCAAGAAAAATGGATATGTTAAGAGTCTTAGATACTATATCCCCTAGGTAGTGTACAGATAGATTATTTGAATGTGAATTTTCAGATGGAGAAAAGAGAAGGAAAAAAATCTATTTTCTTTTCAAAAAAGAAAGTCAAAAATAGTCAAACTCTTATGAGTAAGCTCAAGTAAATTCCACTATGAGGAAATAGCTAGGTTAGAAAATTTCCCCCAGGAAGGAGAAGCTTGATAAATGCAGAGGAAATGAAAGCAAACTGGATCTTAAAAGCAAACTGTCTTGATATTGAAAGCTCGTATTTCTTATGAAGAGCACACTTATGGGTTGGTGTTTAGGTAGAAATATAGAATAGAGAGGTTGCTCTGTGTTTCTCTTGCCATTGCCTACAAAATATCTACAAAGATGTTTGCCATATGCTCCATTTGCCAGACAAATATTCCTCCTTTCTCTAAAGATCACTCTCTAGATAAAGTCAAATAGGTTTTTCACATTCATTGGTTATAGTTTTGAGTCACTGCTTTATGTATTTATAATTGTAACTCAAGGCATACCAGTAGACAAAACAAAGATCCCAGTCTTTCTGGAGCAAGAAGCATAAGAGTCACATTAAGAAACAGGAAAAAAATACTGTAGCAGTTAGAAAGTATCAAGAGTTGTGAAAAAAAAACAAGGCAGGGAGAGTGTGAGAGAAGATGGAGATAAAATGCTATTTGTGTAAACAGGGAAAGAGGTGGATGACTTGAACAAAAACTTTGCAAAGGAGCTAAGGGAATTAGACATGAAGCTATCCAGAGAACTGTTAAAGGCAGACAGTGCAGATAGAACAAAGGCTTGAAAGGTTCAAGGATAGGGAGGAAGTGGCAGGAACTGAAGCTGAGTGATCAAGGGAAGCAATAAGAAATAATTCCTGTAGAGACTTGTGAGTTCTGACAGAGACTGTGGCTCTTGTCCTAAGTGAAGACAGAAGCCATGAAAAAGCTTGCCCAGAGGAGTGATGTTTTCTTATTTATTTATTTTTACAAAGATCACCTTCACAGCTATGCTGAGACTAGATAGTGAGTGGACAAATGTCGAAGCAGGACTGGGGGTGTATCTCAGCAGTGCAGCACCTACCTAGTAATTTGATTCCTGGTTCCTGGTACCAAACAGGGAAAAAAAAAGGAAGAAGAAGCCTGTCTGTAGTCTGTAGTTATCTTGTAATGGACCACAAATATCAAAGCAAAGCACCCAGTTAGACAGATGTTGCAGAAATACAGACAAAATATGGAGTTGGCTCCAGCCAGGAGGGTACAAGGTGACGAGACATGTTCACATTCTGATTATATTTTGAGAGTAAAGAAAACATGATCTGGATTTGGGTGTGAAAGAAAAGGGGAAAAAAAAGCAAAGCAAAGCAAGGCAAGGCAAGGCAAAGCAAGGCAAGGCAAGGCAAGATCAATAATGACAACCAAAACACTTGAACAAGTATTTTGCCCAAAACAGCTAGAGGATGACTCTTCTTTCAGTGAAAAAACACATTAAAAAATTTGGCTCTGAGAGAACTAGAGGTCATGGACATGTCAAGTTTGAGATGTCTCTTGAAATCCAATTGGAAATGTTGAGGACACAGTTGGGTATAAAAAGAATGAGTTTCAGTGAGATTTTTGTGATAGAAAACAAGCAAACAAACAAAACATTGATTCAAAAGGCCTAGGAACATCTTTAAAGTCATGAGAATGTTAAGATGATCAAGGATAGACTACACAACCAGAAAGCCTGATGGCAAGGCCTATTCCAGCTGTAGGAGACCTGGGAGGAGAAGGCGTAAAGAAAAAACCAGTAAGAAAGGAAAGCCAGTAAATCAGGGGTCATGGGCGCCAAGCAAGGAGTAGTCACTGTGCAGAGGCCAGAAGCTGCGAAGGCCGAACAAGTGGGGAGGGAGGGGCTCAGGGCCACGATGCTCTCAGAAGAAGCAGGTTGTAGCCTGGCTGGAGCAGCTTTGACAGAAGACAGAAGGAAAGGCGTTGGAGGGAGCTGGCACGCACAATCCTTTAAAGGTGAAAAGAAAAGAAAAGAAGTGGTGGAGAAATAAGATCAGGATAATTTTATAGCAGTGTTAGGATGGGAAAAATCCAGTAAAGAGGAAGAATGAACATTTTGGAAAAGAAGAAATTCCCAGGACCAAGGATTGGAGCAGTCTCAGCCTCAGGAGGGATTGGCTTCCCTGAAAGCTAACGACTGGCAAGGCTGAGTACTGCCTCAGATGTACAGTGGGATCTGTTCCTGAGATCAGGGAGGAACTTCAGGGGTAGGTGGGCCTCGTCTGCAGCCTGTTCTGCCTGCTTCCAAGCTGTTCCCAGAAGTATCTTATCATTCTATCATGCATGTTGAATGTCTGAAAAAGGATAAGATAGTGAAGGCAGATAAGCATCAGAAATCATAAGTAATTGAAAGAATTAAGTCATTAGAGCCAAAGTGACAGGCATTGTAAATTGTACTGTTTCCCCACCTAGTGGCCAGAATAAGTTTGTTTCATTTTCTTCTCTTTTATTCATTTGCAGCACTGAAATGGATCAAAAGGCTATGCTTATCGTCATTAATGTTCCAATCAATATTTTCAGTGTAACAACACATTTCTCAGTTCCATTTTTTAAAATGAATTCTAGTTCTAAGAGGATAATTTTCATGAAAACAGCCATTGGTTGCGTGTTTGGGTATATAAAAAAATTACATGGTTATTAATAGTAATGAGACAGGAAAAGCAAGGTAATGAGAAATAATAAATGAAGGCAGCAACTAAGGCGAGCAAAGGGAAATGTAAGCAGTTTTTCTCAAGGCATTCATAGCTTAAGGGTTTGTCTTGGTAAGAATGGACCATGATAGGGCTGGCGAGATAGCTCAGAGGTCTAAAGCACTTGTTTAGGCAAGCAAACGGTCTGCAGTTGAATCTGCAGGGCGGGCTGAGCTGGCCACACACACAAAAATGATCTTATCTTTATAACTTTTAAATTAATTAGACATGCTTAAAATCGTCCAGAGCTAGAGACATTCTGTATCAGTTATCCACTGCCAGGATAGGCATGTGTCACGAAGTTTCCCCTTTTTCCTTTAAAAACAAAAACTCTAGTAATGGAAAATCAAAATTCATTAGCAGCAAATAAGGCATGAAAATCAATTTTATTAAATCTTTAATTGTCAGAAAATAGAGCCCAATAGCTTTATGTAAATGACAATCTTAATATAAAATCGCTCTAATTTCACTTTTCCTGTGTAATTCTGTGTGCTATAACATAAAAATGAGGAAGCACAGTGAGCAGCTTTTCTGAGTAGACTTGCTACCATGCCTGATGAGCTGCTTTTGCTGCTTCTTTAACCTGCCCCTGCCTCAGTTTCTACATCTTTGGTTGTGCCTAATGTCATTTTCTGTTAATCTCTCTGTGAAGATTTTCTTAAAGCCTAGAAAACTTTAAACAGTTGGCAACAATTTTTTCCTGAGTTTATTTAGTATGCTGGTACCTATTTCCTCTCATTATTTTTCCCTGTTTATTTTCATCGCTATTGT
>PVKN010017506.1:0-17307 GCA_004027915.1 Capromys pilorides | reverse complement strand
TGTGCTCTGCTCCCTTTGTGGCACTCAGAGGAACAACTGTTCTTACTGTTGCTGCCAGCTCTATACTTCAGGACGGTCAGGAGCAGAGCAGTCTGATTAGTCAACTACTCCTACTAATTATCATCTGTGCAACACATGAATTACCAGTTCACAAAAAATTAGGCTATCATAAATTGCAATTAACACTGAAGCTCTAGTAGGTTTCATAATTCTTTGTTGATTCAGAAGGCTCCTCAGGATCTCTCACTGTGTCAGGGTCACCAGCAGAAAAATCATTTATCCTAGTAGAACAGACAAGGGGAGACACTGGCTAATAGGAATTTTCAGTCGAGGAAAATGCAAGCCAGCCAGGTTTTACTATGTTTACAAGGCTGAATGAACGCCTATTGAGCAATTTAAACACCTCCTGAGAAAGGCACTCTTATTTGTCGGAGATGTTATAATTATTATTCCACAGGAATACAATAGTAACACTCTATTTTACAACAAAGAAAATTAGATTACAAGTTATCTACAACCCTCCCTCCTCCCAGCTAGGATCTCACACTGTACAGAGCTACTGTGGTGCCAATTACAGCCTGTTTTCATGCACTGTGTGTGTCTTTGACTGCTGATGATCTGAACGGATTTCATACCAAATATCAGCTACTGGCAGCAATCAAAACAATTTAGGAGAAAATAGCTTCCTCTTCTGTGCCCCAGTAATGCTATTAATTTAGACTTAATCTTTGCCTTGTTCTTTTTTATTATAAGAAATGAAGATGTGGCTTCTGTCTGGGTCTCCATTCTGTCTCCCTAGAAAGACAGGTAGGGGACAAGGCCTAACATATCCTAGGCCTTTCTCATGCTTGTTGCTAGGTGTCAATTTTCATTACAGACCACCTGTGAGGTCATTTAATCCAAACCACCACTACATACATATATGAGCTTGCGCACATGCAATGCTTTATAGATGATGAATCAGAGGCACCAAAAGGCTAAAAAATTTTACCCAAGTTTACACAGCTACCGCATGGGTAGTCAGAAGCAGATTCTAACCATCCTGATAACCTATTGCCCCAGCACCTACCTTGTAGCACACCACACTCTTCTGTAAATTGAGAGCACTCAATTTTGCCAACACTCAGATTTTGCCTCAAAAATAGACCACTTTTCCACCTGCCATGCTGGCCCCACTCTTGGGTGTGCTGAGCCAGTGATAGAGTCCAGGCGTGGTGGCACATGCCTGTAATCCCAGCACTTGGGAAGAAGGAAACAGGAGGATTACTATGAGTCAGAGTTGTGTAGTGAGACCCTGCACCAAAAAAATAATAATGTATAACACTTTTCTTTGAGCTAGGTGTAAAGAACAGAAATGAAAGAGGAAGGAGGAAGAAAAGAATGGAGGAAGAGCCAGCATCCTACACCACATTCTGGAAGCACCTCCCCTGTCACTCTAAGCTTTCTCCCCAGATACAACAGGCCGGATCCTGGCACAAGGAGCTGCTATTTATTTCAAAAGCTATGATGAGCAGAATCTTTGCAAGTTATCTTGAATTTGATAGCCAGAGCTTCTTAATGAACAAGGAGATCCAGCTGATCTTCCAGCCCTGCCCTGGCTGTCATGAGAGGAAAGGCACTTTCCTCTCAAGTGGGAAAAAAAAATCACAGTTCAGGTCAATGTAATTGGTTGTTGGTTAGCAACACAGGAAGTTAGGGCATGCAAGTAAGGAGTACAACCATCCAGTGTGATGCCAATTACTGTGTTCTATAACCCAACCCTGTAGGGAACAGAGCCTAAAAGGTCAACCTATGGGAATTTTACAATATTACAAGTGTGATAAGAGACTAAGAGAAAGTTGTAAGTTACAATTTATAGCTGACCACCACCCCCTCAAGCTTCATGGGCTCATAGGTGGAGATGTAGAAGGTGATTAGATTATTTGGGGGGACCTATGGCTGACTTGTATAGAGAGGCAGTGCCTGGTTAGAAGAGCCAGATCACCAAGGGTCTGACCTAGAAGGGTGTAACTCCCTCCTGGGTTCCTCCCTTTGACTCTGCTTCCTGTGAACCGTGAGATAAGCTGCTTCCCACTCCCCAGTCCATTCCACTATGCCACCTACTGTGGATGGAAGGTGCTAGAATTTATGAAGTGTCAGCCAAAATAAATCTTCTCTTCCTTTAAGTTGCAGGAATTGGGTATTTGATCCCAGTGACAAGGAAAGTGACTAAGAACTCCTCCTCCCCCAAACTTGGGGCTTACTGTAAGATTGATTATACTGTCACAAAGGGCTGGCTCCCATGATGACAGGCAGAGTGCAAGACTGGCCTGTGTCACACCAAAACCCACCAAGCACCACAGCTGGCTATACAGTACCCTCAGGAAACACAACTCCAGAGCAGAAACCCAAAGTTGGTTGGGGAGAAGAGAGCCATCCACCTGCAACCGTCAGAGAAGGGGCCCAGAGGCAGCAGTGAGCAGGATTATAGTGAACATCTGGAAAAGGAGCTACAGAGCCCAGAGCTCGGCACTGCCCAGGTCAGTGGTGGCTGCAGAGGTCAAAAACAGCAATCACAGGGAATAGGGAGCTGGCAGCAGTGAGCAGCTGCAGCAAGGATAAAGCTGGACACCTGGACAGCCTGAGGCCATTACAGCCATCAGAGGCAGAGAGTTAGGCCCAAACAGTCACCCAGAAATGATCATGGCAAGGACCATTTCTGTTTTCATTTCACTGCTTGTACTTCTCTGTTGGACCTGTTATCCTAACTCTTAGGGCCCACAGAGAGCTGAGATGAGCTCTAGGCTCCAGTTAGACCCACTGAGGGCTCACAGCTAAATCTCCATGGAGGCCCAGATCTGCTTTGGTTGTGGCCAAGGGCAACCTCAGGGCTCCATCAGTTTCAGAACCAGTACAGTTCAAACCTGACTCCAACTGAGACCAAATCTAAACCCTTTGAAGGTACGGGAGACAGGCCAAGGCTGCAAGGGAAGGACAGTTCCCATCCAAATGCACATCTCTGAGGTTTCTAGCAGCCAGATATTTAAATGAAAGCTTTGTTTTTTGGTTTTTTTTTGTTTTTGTTTTTGTTTTTGTTTTTTTAAAAAGATACAGCTCCTCCTTTCTTGTCCCTTCAGATCCCAGGCCTGACTTAGTACTCCAGGGGGAAACCTATGCTTCTGATGACATTTTCCACAGCCAGCCAGCACAGGCCATGACCTAGATTCGTTTATTCCCTTTCTTCCTATCCTTTATTTCTGTGGTAATAACATTAGTCATCAGCATCACTCTGTGAGAGGCTGGGCACTGAGCACTTCTCCTATATTGGTATGTACTATGTTTGATCATTCTGTCAGCTCTTTTAGGTCTACCACAATCAGTATGTTACAACTGAGCAAAATGCAGCACTGAGATTTGTGACTTTCCCAGGTCACAAGCTTGAGAGACATGCCCCTGGTGATATGCAGCTTACCTCCTTAACCAACAGCCCTGCAGCCTCGGGCAAGAAGAGCGGCAAGGAGCAGGGCTCTCGGCCTCAGCCTGTAGAGAGAAGAGAATGTGCAGTGAGCTTAAGAAGCTGCTTTCAATTACACATTGACCAGTGCAAGGCAATATATATTCTGTTGGCAATAAGAATAAAGGATTTTAACCCAATCCCCTTGAGAGTATTCTCATTGGTCACTCCTGCCCCACAGTTGCTTGCCAATAATGCTCGCAGAGTTCCAACACTGTTTCTGCTCAACTCTGCTGCCAAAGTGCTCTAACTTCAGTGAGATTACAGGGACACCATTGTATTGGCTCAAGTTCTTTTCATGTCTTTAAAAGCCTATGCCCCTGTATGTTGATTAGTTTTTAAATAAACAACACAAATATTTTAAGTCAAAGACCCAACATGCAAATAACTTTAGTCCTACAACAAGCTACAGCTACTAGGACAGGCCTATTAATAGGCACACGATTTCTCCTCCTTAGGAGGAGGAGAAATTAGAGCACTCAGATTACTCCTGAAAACAACTGTCAGATATTTGTCATCTAATCTGCACCTAATGCTAATGCCTGTCAACCAAAACCCCCACTTCATGGCTGTGTCATAAGATTTCATCACTATTTATATCAAGTGTATTGTCTGTGGGAGATCAATGGAGATCATTTACACGTTCAAATATGACAAAGGCATCAGAAAACAGAAATAAATATAATTACAGGAAAGGTGACCCTAGTAATCTACTCCCAAACACAAGGAAAATGCAAATGATTTATACTAAATGGCTTTGAAAAAAAAGGGAAAGGGAATCCCCCCCGCAAAAAACAAGCTCTTTGTGCTTGATTCTGGAAACACAGATTATGCTTACCCTGAGAGCTGCTGGGCAGATGGCTGAGCTCACACAAGGAATATTAAATCTATCTGCACCCTCTTGCCCTCCTGATAAACACCACAGATGCCTAGAGGGCACGGCAATGAGCACACGAATGCCTGCAGCTCGCTCAGGCTCAGTTGCTGGCTAGAAAGTCTTCCCCGCACCTCAGCACCTAAGCCTGAGTGGCCTGACACAGCCACCAGGGCAGGGAGGGCATGCAGAAGAGAAGCACACCAAGCCACGTGCATGCACAAACACACACAACACCACTTTGTAGTCACATTGGTTGCTGTCACAGGAAAATAATCCCCAGAAGAGAACCTGCCCATGGGGCTCGGTGTGTTTTCACCACCCCTCAGAGGACAGGAAACAGATCACTAGAGAGATTTTCAAGGCCAGGAAAATTGAAAAGTCAACACACACTTACCTGGCCCAGTTCTCCCTCATATTTTATATTCTCCCCTGGGCAATTATTCAACAACTCGGTGGAGGTAACACACATTCTGCTAATTCTGGTTGGAAACAGAAAGCCTGGGACAGGAGGAAACCATTCCAAAATAAAACAAAATGCCCTATGACCCTGACTAACATGAGAATCTAACTTTCAGTGACTTATGAATATTTAGAAAGCAAGATGTTTTTGAGCCTAAACATTGAAAGTACAGTTCACAAACTAATACCATTGGCATCACCTGAAGCTGGTTGTAAATGTGGAATCCCAGGTGTTGTGTGATGCCTATAATCTCAGCCATTATGGAGGCTGAGGCAGGAGGATCACAAATTTCAGGCCAGCCTGGGTAACATAGTGAGTAGCTCAATGGCAGAGTGCTTGTCTAGCAGTGCAAGGTGCTGGGTTCAATCCACAGTACCTACAAAAATGTCAGAATCCCAGACATACTGGGTCAGAACCATGTGCTAAGAAACTGTCCAGGTGACCTCTGTGCTCAGAAAAGTTCTATGGAGCAATAACCTCCAAGAGGCAGTGTGTGATCTGCTGCAATATGCGAAGGAATTTTACACCTTTTCTGTTTTTTTATTTTGACCTATTTTTGTTTAAAAAGAAATAAATTCAGCTTCTCTATAATTTGGCATTTGGCTCTACAGTCACATATGTACAAACTTACACAGATGCTGGATTTCTAAACGAATCAGATTTTCCACTTAAAAGTAAGATGCTGCCTCTCCGGCAGGGTAAGGTCCGGTGTAATAAGGCCATCACAGTCCAGGAAGTGTCCACTGCTGTCCTAGTCACTTTGCAGCTAAGTCACAACACCTGACACCTGTGAATTAAAGGAGAAGGTTACTTTGGCTCATGGTTTGTGGAGGTTCTGGTAACAGTCATCTGGCTGCATGGCAGAGGAGAGCTGGTCACTCAGCACGTGGTATGGAGAAAGCAGGGAGGGAGGTGGGCCCTTCCAGGCCATGCCCAGTGATGCTTCCCCTGGCCAGGCCAGACCTCCCAACATCACACTGCAGATAAATTCACTGGTGGACTAATCCACTGAGTGTTAACCTCCCATGATCCAGTCACCTCCCGAAGGCCACCTATGAGCACATGAAGCTTTGGGGAACATCCAGATATGAACAATGACAACTAATACAGATAGGCAGACAGATAGGCAGACAGACAGATACATATCCCAGCCTCCCCCCAGTTTTCATATAAATATGTACAATGATTCATAGCAGAGCTATTCTTGGAGAGCTTCCCATGATTTGCCCAGCTGTGTCTACCCAGCATGCTGCTTAGCTACTTGATCAAAGAACAGCAGTCAAGGAAACAGGGCCTGGGATGACCCTTCCACCTGTAATCATCCTGGAGCCCTTACTTTATGTCAACACCATGAGATACTGGGTGTGTGAGTCTTCTGTGAGACCCACATCTAAATAGATAATCATCTTCAAAATTAATTCATTTCATTTGCAGTAAGTGCCATGAAGGAATAAATGAGCAAGAGGCTCGTGGAAAGTACTAAGAGTCTGGCAGGCCAGGGAAGCCTCCATGAGGAACCGATATTTGAGCAGAGACCTAAAGGATGACCACCACAGGAGATTCAAGAAGCAACAAGAGCAGGCGACGTAGGTGAGGAAGGAAGTTGGAATCGATTAGGTTGTGAATATCGGGGATGTCAGCAGCTGAATGTTACTGAGTGAGACGGAGGCTCCTAGGGGAATGGAGTGTGGGGAGGGGACAGGCTTGAGATGTGTGTGGGGGGGTGCTGTCAAGGATTCACAATTCATCACAAACCCCTTGTGCCCAATATGGGTCTACCTAAAAGCACATCCTGAAACAAAGAGAAGAAACAGTTTACTTGGGATATAATCTAGAACACATAAGATACAATTGAAAGACATAGTGAATGTCCAGACTATTAAAATTGTTATTACAGTAAGACATGTATTAATTCCCTTCAAAATGCTCTTCTTCACTTTAAACACACTTACCCCACGGTTCTTGCTACTTCTTGGAGTGCCTGCGGAAGTCCTCTCTCATGAATGTCTGCAGTTGCACTGTTGTAGCCTCAATGCTCTGAGGACCCAGTGAGTAAGTTAGGACACACTGTGATGTCCTCACAAGCCCAGCTTTGTGTTAGGTGGCACTCAGTGGCAGCATTTCCCATGCTTTTTAAAATCACACTTCATGGAGACTCCCCCAGAAGACTTCAAGAAGTGTTTTAGAAAGTGACTAGAATGATGGGAGAGCAATGCTGAAATCAGATCCTGAGAGGGATTAATAACAGTGTGTCCTTTACTGTAACAAATAGTTTAGTTTAAGCATTCACTATATTTTGAGCACACCTCCTACAGTGAGGATAAGGAAGACAGAAAGACAAGGAAGCAGGCAAGCCAGTGAGTGGATCACTGAGGAGCACAGTGGGCAGGTGGGCCACGGTGCTGGAAAGGGCCCTGTGGAAGGCTGAGACAAGCCTCAGCACGTTCAGGGGATCCAGGACGCTGGACAGCATCCACCAGCTCTCATCACTCAGTGTGTGAGAGCTGCTTCTGCAGTGTTAGGTGTCACTGTGTGTAAGTCACAGAAATGCTTGTGGTCAAAAAGTGTCCCCAGCACACATGAAAATAGTCACCCATGCACAAATTTTCCAGTTTGGATATTTCCTGAACAATAAAAGTCCCTCATCCTGAGGACCCCCAGGTCTCAGCCACATCCTACTGTGGAAGTTACCTGCAGGTCACTTCTGAAATAGGCCAAGGACAAATGGGTAGAGCCCTGACAGCATCTACACACTGCCACCAAAAGACTCTACAACCACACCCTGTCCAGGTCCTGAAATACCAGTGACACTGAGTTATCAAGAAGATAGAATCGATAATGTACTTAGCAATGTCCGGTTTTAAGATTTCTGGAATCAACATACGTTATTGCTTGTGATATTGTCTTAAGTTTTCTATTGCTGCTTTAACAACTCACCTTGAGCTTAGGGGATTGAAACAATACAAACTTACTATCCAATACTCTAGAGTCAGAAGTCTAAGAGGTGGCAGGGCTGCCCTCCATCTGCAAACACCAAGCACAGTGCATTTCCTGGGTATTCCCAGACTCCAGAGCCTGCATTGCTCGGCTTGTGAACCCACAAGATGCCAATGTCTGCCTCCGTCATCACACCTCCTCTGATGCTCAGCTCCTGCCTCTAGATCCTTTTTAAATTTTTTTAAGACTATCAAACAGAAATCTTTAAGACATAGGAGTAGGTAAAGAGTTCATAAACAAAAATCAAACTGCACGGGAAATACATCAAAGAATCAACAATTGGGATCTCATGTTTTTGAAGTTTCTGCACCTCAAAAGAAATCACCAGAGCTAGAGAGATAGCTTTGCAGTCTAAGTGCCTGCCTGACAAGCACAAGGACCTGGGCTTGATCCCTGGTACCACATGCCATAGCTGTCCCACACCAAGGTGGCCCCTGAAACCAGACATGGTAGAGCACACCTATAATCTTAGTGCTGTGGAGGCTGAAACAAGAGTATCACTACAAGCCTGAACTGCATAATGAGAATCTGTACCAAATAAATAAATAAGATTTTTTAATTTAAAAGAAATCACCAACAGAGTAAAAAGAAAATTCACAAATTAGGGAAAAATTATACCAGACTGTCCTTCAGACAAAGGACATCTATCTAGAACATATAAAAAATTTTAAAACATCAGACCCCCAAAATTCAAAGGCCCAATCCAAGAATGGGCATCTGAGATAAATGTGTACTTCACAAGTGAAGTGATAGAAATGGCAAATAAATACATGAAACAATGTTCAACTTCACTGGTCATTCAAGAGATGCAAATTAAAACAACACTGAGTCAGTCAAAGTGTAAACTCTAAACACTATTTTCAAAAAAAACTGATGGAAATTATTAGTTTTGATGTCTTACCAGTTATCACTATACTCTCTTGACAAATTTTTTTTTAAAAAGTAAAAAAACCATGAAAAAAAATTAAGGTTTATTAAAAGCAAGTGTTAATGTTCAGTTATTTGTCCAGCCTTACATAACTATATCTGATAATCTCAGCAACAGATTTGACAAAAATATAACAGCCACGGTTAATCTGCTCTTCCTGTTTTGAAAATCTGTAACATATGTATTGTTATATGTCACTCTGTTTCTATCTTTGCTTTTGCTGTTTACTTTTGGTTTTGTTTTTACTCTTTAAAATAAAATTTAATTCAATCCCTGGCACTGCACGCCTGGCCAGTCCCACCCCTGGGCTTGCCGAACTGGCGATGGAGTCCAGGTGTGGTGGTGCACATCTGTAATCCCAGTAATAGGGAGGCAGAAATCAGGAGGATCACAAGTCCAAGCTGTGTAGTGAGACCCTGTGCCAAATACACAAACGAAAAAAAAAAAAAAAAGTAAAGCTTGGAAGGCATGCTACGTTCACGGCTTTTTCACTGATGACTATTGCTGTAGTGAGACTCTGCATGCACACACACACACATACACACACACACACACACACACACATCTTATAAAAAACTTTAAAATAAAATTTAAATTAAACTTTTTAAAAAATTGACAACACTGGGATATCATCTTATATCAGAAAGAATAACTCTTATCAAGGTCAACCAATAGCCAATCTGACAAGGCTGTGGGGGAAAAGGGAACTCTTCTTTGCTGTTGGTGGGGTGCAGACTGATACAAGCACTGTGGAGATCAGTGTGAAGACTCCTCAAAAAGCTAGGGTTGGAGGTCCCATTCAAGCCAGTTACTCCCCTCCTAGATATTTTTCCAAGAGAACTAAAATCATCATACTATAGCAATATCTGTGCACCCATGTTTATAGCAGCACAATTTGTCATAGCTACACCTTGGAAACAACCCAGATGCCCATGGATAAAAATGATGTGTTATTTTACACAATGAAATATTATTCAGCTGTAAAAAAAGATAAATTTGAGGCTTTTGTAGATAAATGGATGCGGCGAGAGACCATATTGATAAGTGAAATAAATCAGACCCACATGTGCAAACATCATATGATCTTGCTAGTGTGAGAATCTGAAAGAGTAATGAAAATCTAAAAGGCACAATAGGTAGTGTGACAGGGAAAGAATTTGTTCAATGGGACATAAAAACTGAGATGAGGAAAAGCACAAATGAAAGAAGAGAAAAGGTTATATTCAGGTATAGATGCAGGATAGTTTGGATAATTGTGCTGTCGATTTCTGCTGGCCTTTTGAAAGGAGCAGTTAATGTTTAAATTTTTTTCTTTTTTTGCCTTTTGAATGTCTTATAACTTTTTGGTTATTGTTTTGTTTTGTTTTTTCTCTAAACAAATCTTGCGTATTTATATCTGATAGCCTGGGCAACTAATTTGAAGACAGTATCGTGTAATACAGCAACCATTGTTGAATTCTTATTGCTTTGCTATGTAAACTTATAATTTCTTTTTAATTTTTTTAATTAATTAATTAATTATTTGGTACAGGTTCTTGTTACACAGCTTGGACTTGTAGTGATCCCCCTGTCTCAGCCTCCCCAGCACTGGTACTACAGGCATACACCACCACGCCCAGTTTTGGTGGCCAACCAGGTGTCCCAGGGGTACTGCGCCAGCATGGCATGTGGTATCAGGGGATCAAACCTGGGTCACTTCACTTGCCAGACAGGTGCTTAGATTGCTGAACTATCTCCCTAACCCCTCTCTTTTTAATTTTAAAGAGAAAGAAAAAAACAATAAAAACAATAATATGGAATTTCAAAACAAAGTAATAAAACATTAACAATGGTTATTATATTGCATATTGTTATCTTCAAAGTAATTTCTCAGAATACAAGATAAAGGCACACAAAGCTGATCAAATAGTATAAGCAGAAATCTTTCAATGAATTAACAGAAATTAGTAGTAAAATTATTTTAGCTACCTTGTGTATACATGTATATATATATTTTTTTCTTCCCCTATCACAATTATTTTGAGCAGTTTCTTTCCCTTTCACAATACGTGCTGTGTATTTTGGGTCTTATATCCTTTGTCAGTTTCTTATAGTAAGGAGGCAATGTGATGGAATCTCACCAGTGATGTTGAACATTATTTGCCATTTGTATTTCTTCTTCTAAGAAGTGTATATTCATCTCAGATGCCCTTTTATAGATTTGGCCTTTGAATTTGGGGAGCCTGATTTTTTTTAATTCTTTGTATATTCTAGATAGAAGTCCTTTGTCTGAGGAACAGTTGGCTAAATTTTTTTTTCCATTCTGTGGGTTGTATTTTCACTCTTTTGGTGATTTCTTTGATGTGAAAAAGATTTTTAATAAGATGAGGTCCCAGTTGTTGACTCTGAAGCATTTCTATACAGTGTGGGTTTTGCTCATGAACTCTCTGCTTCCCCCATGCCTTCAAGATTAGTACCTACCTATATCAAAATTTCTCCTCCAGTAAGTTGAATGTTTCTGTTTTAATATTTAGTGCCTTGATCCATTTTGACTTTAGTTTAGTGCATGGTGGTAGACATGGGCCCAGTTTTAGTTTTTGGCACATGGAGAGCAGTTTTTCCAGTACTATTTATTGAGGAGGTTAACTTTCTTCCACTTCCTTATCAAAGCTAAGGTGGCTGTATATGTTTGTAGTTGTCTCTGCATCTTCTAATCTGTTCCATAGATCCGCAGTTCTGTTTTTTGCCAGTATTGTGCTGATTTTACCCCAGTGGCTTTGTAGTATAACTTCAAGTCAGTATTTGTCATGCCTCCTGCCTTGCCTTGCCTTTGTTGCCTCGGATTGCATTTGCTGTTCTAGTTCTCCTCTGGTTCCAGCTGATCTTTAGAACCGTTTTCTCTAGATCTGTGAGGAATGCTAATGGTATATTTTGGGAGGATAACATTAAACCTGTTTTACAGTTTGGAAATATGGCCATTTTCGCAATGTTGGTTCTTCCTTCCCACAAGCAAGTTATATCTTTTCATTTTCTGTTATCCTCTTTGATCTCCTTTTTCAGAGTACTTAATTTTTTATATATAGATCATTTTACTTTCTTTATTAGA
The DNA here is from genome assembly GCA_004027915.1 of Capromys pilorides. NCBI lineage: Eukaryota > Metazoa > Chordata > Mammalia > Rodentia > Capromyidae > Capromys > Capromys pilorides. Next base: position 5,467 of record PVKN010017506.1, on the reverse strand, counting down.
TTGATTCCTAGGTATTTCTTTTTTGGATGCTATTATGAAGGATGTGGCTTTCCTGCTTTCTCTCTCAGTGAATTTCTTATTTTAGTATAGGTATACCATTGAGTTTTAAATCCTGCCTTTCTCTTATGAAGACTCTTATGATTATACTGGGCCATACTAATAACCCAGGCTATCTCTACTTTAGTATCCTGAGTTCAATCACCCTTGCAATGTCCTTATATATAATAAGATGTCTCAGTTACTCTTCTCTCATTGCTGGGACAAATACCCGACATGCAAAATGAAGGAAGGAAAGGTTTATTTAGCATACAGTTACTGGAGGTTTCAGTCCATACTCAGCTGGCTCCAAGGCAGACTGGCACATGGCAGAGGACAACCTCTCTTTGTGGCAGCAAAGAGCAGAGAGAGAGAGAGAGAAAGAGAGAGAGCAAAGGAGCTAGCTAGCCTCTCACCTCTCCTCACATTGTAATGCAAATTACCTGCCCTAAGGGAATGTGAGCATCCACCCCCACACAAATCAATCAATTCGAAACTCCTGAAGCCATCCCATGACTGCACGAGGCTTTGAGGGGACATCTATACACAAACCATAACATAAGATAATATGTTTCCTTGTCTCAAGTTTAGAATGTGGGCATCTTGAGTGGAGTACTAATCTGCCTGTTACAACACTCTTGATTCTAAGGCCCATGTAATTGTACACTAATTTAGTAGAACATATGAGAGGTAAGAGCCATTCTTACATTACATGTATTTGTAATGTGCACCCTAATTTCATGAATGTCAAAATGTAAAATACTCCATATCTGAGCACATAAGTTCCATAATAATCCAAAGTACACTGCAGAGCTGGGCTTACATAGAACCTAGGAATGAAAACATTCCCTCCATACACAATTGTCATCTTTAGCAGGTTCTGTTCCAGGTACAGGAGGTGCAGCGCAGGAAGAGGCATGGTTTCTTCCTCAAAGCTCATATCGTGGAGGAAAAGGCAGATGAGAAGCTGCTCCACAGAGTGCAGCATCGGTCAGGCTGGAGAAAGCACAGTGAGAGGCAGGATGCCACAAGACATGAGGAGAGGAGCTAGATCATGTAGAGCGACTCTGAGAAGCCCCAGAAGAGCCATGTGTCCGAGCAAAGACCTAAAGGAGAAAATTGGATTGGAGCAGGGCAGCTTCATCACAGGACTTGGAGGCAGGAAACAGTCCAGAACATCTGTCAGTTCCACAGAAGAAAGCATCTCCACGCACTAATATCCCACTCTAAAGCCACACGCTCCTCAGGGAGCATTAACTATAAAGCCTAGCAAAGGTCACAGGATTTCTTTCCCCTTTCTTAATGTTGCATGTGAAACATGGAAGGACAACATAAGGAACAGAGTTGCATGTGAGAAAAGTATTAGCCAAGGAACTTAACAGCAGAAATGCGCACACTGCTCCTGAACTAGCCTTGCACCTCTCACTGTCCTTACAAAAGTGGACTGAGATGGGACAAAGCAGATGCAGTGCTCTCTACCACCCTCTTTCTGTTTTATTCTAATTGATCTGCTTATTTCAAAGGGACAGTTGGTAAATTTTAAAATTTGCGCTCCCAGCTCTCCCATATTCCTACCACCTCTAGAAATAGCTGACACTTACTCTTCTGTAGCTTTTTCCTTGTACTAGCAAGACAAAGCTCTGGCAAGCAGGTGACCTCTGTCCGCATCATGGGTCAAGGACCATAGAACCAGTGTCTGCTGATCAAAACTCTTACCAAAGGAATTCAGCATCAGTCTCAGTCCCTCTCAAGAGAAAAGGAAAAAGCCATCTGGAAAATCACCAGGATCATTATGACAGCTACAAATTGCCAATTATTAATGGTTCCCAATGTAACAGCCAGATTGCAGTAGGAATTCAATTTGTTAGGAAAATGCCAGAGATGACCAGCTCCCCAAATGAAAGGGCATGGGCACAAAGACTTCATCCCAGGAGCTCAAAGGTGTAGAATCTCGAAGCCATAGAGGAAATTCTGAAGGAACTCATTAGTGGTAGGAGGCTGATATCTCCAGCTGTAGCTCATGACTAAATCATAGGCAGAACACCTTCTCATTGACCTTGAATTATAAATTTAAACAATGCCTGCTGGCACTCAATTTGCAATCAAGGTAGATACAATTCACATAAACACTATTCAGAGTTACATAGGACATAGAAATACAATTTTTTTGTCTCTTGTGCTTTCCATGTATATACGTTTAAAATTGCTCACCAACATGTCTGTGAATCTTAAGGCCATTCCAAAAATGAAAATCAGAATCAACTTAATTGCAGTGGATGTTTAGCTTAAAACTCTGCCTTTCCAAAATAAATTTATATGAATCTATTACTGTTAGGACACTCATTTTAAAGTCGTATTATTTATAGTATGAAATACCTTGACCCAAGTCCTAGGGGAAGCAGTGAGTGCATGGACATTTGTAATTGTATTTGACCTGAATGTGAGATTTTCAGTAACAGCACAGGCTATGCTGAATCACTTCCAGACCATAAATCACAGGTTTGTTGGACAACCTTACAGGTTAAATGATGCAAGCAATTTTAGTGCAGGCTGGTGTGATGCCCACTGGAATGAAATGTGAACCAATACCTACAGGGAGATGTTCAGGCTGATCCATGAAGATTTAACCGTAAGTCACTCATTAGTGTTAATGGACCGTGACTCTTAAAATTCCAGATGATGCCTGAGGATTTTATTGCCTGTAAAAGAAGAACCAAAGAGCAGCACCCTCTAAGATCCGGGGAACTTGAAGGGGGAAAAAGTATTTTCACCTATTAGAACTGGAGAGAGAGCAAAGATTTGATCTCTCCTTTTAGTAAACTGTAGAAGGCGGACATCTTAGGCAGAAACTCATGTGTCATTTGCCATCAAAAATTCCCTTTGGAGCTGGCAATGGACCCTAGCAGTGAGGTACTTCCCTAGTAGGCAGGAGCACTGTGTTCAAATCCTGGCACCACACAAAATAAAAGATCATTTGTCTTGCACTACAAGAAAGTATTTTGAATGTTTTCATCATTAAATAATGAATATTTGATATTTGAGACAATATGTTTCATCTGATTGACTATCACATAGTGTGTGCATGTGTTAAAAGATCACATAGTATACCATAAACACGTATAATCTTCATGTTTTTATGTCATTTTAAAATAAACTTAACTTTTAAAACTTCATTCTTTTTCTCTCTTTTTTTTCTTGCTTTTTAAAGAGAATACAAAATGGTAAAAAGAAAAAAAAAAACAATACAAATGACACAGAATTTCACTAAACAAAATAATGGGAATTCGACAATGGTTGTTGCATTGCATAATGTTTTCCTCAAATTTGTTGGCAATTCCACCGGCTGGACCTGTAACGAAGGTGTCCAGACAGCCCTGGAGGCCGGCATTCTGCCTCACACCTTTGCAGCTCTGAAAATACAGCTTGCTGTTTGGGTCACAACAGCTTCTCAATAAGTAGCTCTTGATAAGAACAAAAAGAGAAGGAGGAGAGCATAAAACACGCTCAATTGTACTCTTAAGTAGGAAGAATGAGAAGCAACTGACAGCCCCCAATGAACAATTTTAAATGGTCTGCCTTTTATGACTCCAAAAAATTAAAAATGTCCAACCTCTTCAAGTAAGTTCAACTCTAAATTTAGAAGACGCCATTTTGTCATGTAAAAGTAGCCTTTCTTGAGATGGACAAGGTGGCACACGTGTAACTCAACCCTCAGGGAGGCTGAGGACCCTGAGGCAGGAGGACCATGCTCAGAGCCCAGCCTGCCCATTTTAGGAACTTAGCAACACTCTGTCTCAAAAATAAAACAGCAAGGGTGCTGGGAATGTTCACAAAGCACAAAATTCCTAGGCTCAATCTCTGTGCCACCGATAATAATAACAGCGGGTTGCAGGGAGCCGCGAAACGCCCAGCGGTGCCCAGAGCCCCTCCCGGGCCGTCCTGCCAGAAGAAACAAGTGGTGGCCTGGCTCCGAGTAAGAGTTCAGTGCATGTGTCCGCTCTGCCCTTCTCCCTGACAAACAGCCACTTATACCAAGGTTACTATAATGAAAGACAAAGAGAGGAGGAAGAGTAAAGGAGTGGCGTTTGTATTGTGTTTGGATAAAGACTGCACAAAGCTGCACCAGAGCCAAAAACAACAAACAGTTATTTGGTAGAGCGACAAAGGCAAGCATCGGTCAATACCATGGACGAGCAGCTGAGTTCATCCGAAGGCGAAACGACCTTGATAATGTGTTATAAATGTGGGGAAAGTGGACGCCTAAGTTACGCCTGTTCAAAGAATATGCTCGGGGAACATGAGCCTCCAAAGAAGAAAGAAAAAAAGAAGAAAACTGCAGAACCGGAAGACAGCGAGGACGCAGCAGGAAGCGAGGATGAGGGCGAGGACCCTGCTCTGGACAGCCTCAGCCTAGCCATCGCCTGCCAGCAAGCCCAGACGGAAGAACAAAACAAACGGAAAGCCTTCGACTTCCAGGATTCACGGTGCCCAAGGGTAAAGAAGGGCGGTACTTCAGGGATGAGGAAGGCTTAATGATGTGACTGCGGACAAGGACACTTGGGACCAGATAGTGCACAGAAGATGAAAAACAATTTTTAAAATGATTATAATTTGAGTTGGATACAGTGATAACCCCTGTCCTCCTAGCCCTCTGAGAGCCTGAGGCAAGAGGACTGGAAGTTCAAGTCCAGCTTGGGCAACTTAGGAATTGAACAAAACCCTATCTCAAAGTCATTTAAAAAGTTACACCAAGAATGTAGCTCAGTGGCAGGACCTGGGTTCAATCGCTAGTAACAAAAAAAAAAATCACATTTCTACCTTGCCATGGCATAGTAGACTTAACATCCCTAACTCAAAAATCCAAAATGTTCTAAAATCCAAAACTTTGAGCACCAATGTGATGACTTGAGTGGAAAATACCATGCCACACAACTGTGGCTCATGAACAGTATGAGAATTATTGTATGCCACTGTCTTCATGAAACATAAATGAATTTCATGCTTAGACTGCAGTTCGATGCCTAGAATATCACAGATATGTATGTCCGTCTTCCAAAATACTTGGGCCCCAATTTATGCTGTTGTTGAGATGGGGTCTTCCTGTGTAGCTCAGGCTGGCCTTCCACTCACCGCGCAGTGGCTGGCCTCACACTAGCAGCAATGCTCCTGCCTCAGCCTCTTGCATGCTGGGATTAGAAGGGAGCATCTCTGCATCTGGGTGTACCCACATATTTAGGATAAGGGGGGCTACCTGTATTTAAAACCAGGATTTGTTAATAATGAACTTGAACTAATTTTAATAAAAACACATACTGCAGGCTGGGTATATATCTCAGGGGCACAGCACCTGTCTAGCAAGTGAGAGGTTCTGAGTTCAATTCCCAGTACTAAAAGAAAAAAGAAAAAAAGCCAAACAAATACCATAATGGTA
>PVKN010017505.1:0-17304 GCA_004027915.1 Capromys pilorides | reverse complement strand
CTCTTGAATGGTGAATGGTATTGGTTTTCTTTTCACTGAAATAGTTGCCTACTTCTGTTTAAGGTATGACTATAATAATTTTACAAAAAACATCAAATGCAATGTAGACAGGAACAAGTTTCATATTTCCTTTGGTACTGCTTGATCTCTGAATTCAAAAATTTATCTTCATTTTCATAAAATCTTTTCTTTGAACTTGCTCACAAAAAGAGCTGCAATTATTATATAAGTTTTCAATGAATTGATGGTAATTTAATCTGATGTTTTAGATAAAATTGTTTTATATTAAAAATCATGGGACATATCAACTATTTGTGTTTTAGCAGTTATTTGGCAAAGCATTTGATTCTCTATAGATAATCTCAGGAGATAAACGTGCCCTGCACTTAATTTGTCTTTAGGAATTAGAGACTGACTCTCAACAGGCCTAAACTCAATGGAGGAATGATGGCTTTAAAGTATGAGTGAGAAGATCCTTCAAGAAGTGAAAAATGAAACAAAAATCTCTAATCCATCTGAGTAAGGATATGCTGTACTGTATTTTCCATATGGTGAGTGAAAGAACAAGCTACATCAGTGATTAATATATTTCATAGGTGGGTTTTATCTTCTCAGTACTTCTCTACAAGGTTGTTAGTAGATATTTATGCATATAGTAACTGGAAGTAACAGAACTTGCACATGTCATTGATCACAGATGTCACTTTTTAGAATATCTTTGCAGAATTCAAAAATAGCTACATGGATTTCCTGTGCCTTTATCTGAAAAGGTCTCAGCTTTTTGTACACTACAGATGAGTAAGTCAACAGAAGCAGATTTGGTAAGCTGTAAACTTGCTCCATTAGAATTTTCCCCATCACAAGTACAACTCTGAAAATCTTAAACCTTAAAGTACCAATGTTTGAAGAAAGCCTCTTACTTCTAAACACTACCAGAACTTTATTGGGAATTCATGTTTTTTTTTCTTTGAAAAATTCAATATTTCAAGAATCTCTCATTTCTCCCTGTTGATTGTTGTAGTGGTTGATACATTGTGTCAACTTGGCTGGATGGCTGGTGGTTGATACATTTTATGAATTTGGCCGCATTGTCTGGCTGTTTCACACTGTGAACCATGAGGGCCCTACCCCAGGATAATTCCGTTTGAACTTTATCTCCTGGCTTCCTGCATGGACACCTCAGCCTCTGGTTTGGACCCTTCAGCTTTCCATAGCAAAGTCTTCTGCTTTCCTTTTCAGGCACAAGGGCTGACCACTAGAGACTGTTAGGAACCGGTAGAAACCGGTTAAGACCAGTAGAGACCGGTAGGGATGGAACACTGCAGTGAGTATACAAGCCTTGGAACTGAATCCTTCAGTTGGCAGTGTGCAGACGCTCTCAGCACACTTCCCCATCTGACTCTGGGACTGGCACATCTCGTGTTATATCTGTTCCTCTAGTAAAACTCTGACTAGAACAATTGTCCATTCAATTCCTTGGTGATTGTGACAGTATAGTTATTCCACAACTTCATTTCTTTCATAATTAGTACATGAGATCTTTTTCCTCACTTGCCCTGAAAACTCTGAATCATGGATTAGCATAGTCATGTGTCTTCATTTTTTAAAAAAATTTTGTTTTAGCAGTTTTGGTTGTGCTTGAAAAGAAAATCACTCAGTATTCTCTTCTTAGAACCTAAAATTCAACACTATAAAAAATAAACTGCCCATCTTTCTCTTGCCACATGCATTTTCTCCTGTAGTTCATGCCGCATCAATAAACAGTGCATTGTTCAACCAATTTGTCAACCATAGTATATCTCATGCACTCACTCATTTTAACAGTTTTTGAATTTATTTTCTTCTCATAATTCCTACTGCCAATTACCTAGGAACATTTTTTTATTTTTTCATATTTGAGTTGCTTCAAACGTATGCAACCTAGATGAATGTTTATCTAATTCTACCCTCTCCCAGGCTGTGCTTACTGAGAAATTTTCCAAAAATTCTAATATGTTATGTTCTTCATTTTAATATATCCATTGATTTTCCTACCACTATCAGCGTAGAAATATGCTCCTTACTATAACCATGAAGGTATTTTGTGATCTGGTTTAAGCTTACGTTACTAATTCTCTCTTACTGAACCACTGAATTTCTTTGAATTTATAAAGCATTTTCATATTTCCTTCCTATGTTTTATCAACTTCCTTCATTTATAAATCATACATTTCCAAATATCATAAATCGATGATATTTCTCTTAAGCATCAGCCCAGGTGCTACCCCACCTTGCATCCTGACTGTTACTCTTATTTGTCCTCAAATACCTCAACTCAGAATCTATCTGACACTATGCCCTGTACTCAGAAATGTTGACTGGACAAATAAACAAAGAACTTATTAAAGTGTGAACACAAAAGCTGATGAATGTTCACACAGGCCTCATAGATCCTTGTTTTGGGGAAAATTCAAAGAACAAAAAGATTTACTTGAGAGTAACAGCCTAACTGCTAGGATGCAAAGATACGCTAATATCTTAGTCAGTACTACAGAGCTGGAGTCAAGTTTGCAAAGCTCATATCCTACTGTCTCTCCCTTTCTTGCCCTCATCTGGTAAGGGAAACTAAAACTATTTCTACTTCTTCATTCCTGTGAGAGCTAAATAAGTCCATATATATTAGATGCATATAAGATGCCCAACACACATTAATACTCAGTCAAAATTGGATTTTATTTTTTTTCAACAACCTAATCCTATCATGGTGATAACAAGAAACTCTTCCTGAAACTGTTTTACAAAAACAACAGTAAACTCCCAGGTGACATTTTGTGAATCACTTCAGAGAAATGTTCTATAAAATGCAAAGAGAACAAGTTACAGTTGTATTGTTCAGGTGGTGGTTGTGTTACAGAAAACCGACTGAACAAGGGAAGAAGCAGCACCAAGGTCAGGAGTTTATTCCCTGGGGGGACTGACTGGCATCTCTCCCAAAGCTTCATTGCCCCACTCTCCCTTGGGATTTTCTGGTATGCTAGTGGGGAAGTACAATGGCAGACTTGCTGCCTTGTGATTGGAGAGTGACATCATGGGTTGCCGAGGGAGTGTTCTAGTTGATTGTGTCAACTTGGGAAGTCTAAATGCTTAACTAAGTAGCTTTGCAGTTCTACATAATGAAGAGTAAAGGACATATCCTCACAGATAACGAACGTTGTTCATTGAGTTGACTTGAAAAAGGTGGAAGTTTAGCTAAGTGAATTCGCAGGGGGCCAGGGTCCTCACTTTGTAAACTTCCCTACCCTGGGCCAGAGGAGGGCACCCAGATGGTGAGAGGGCTACATTCACCGTAGCAGGTAGTAGCTGGTTTATAATATGAAGGAGGAAAAGAGGCTCCTCCTGACCAACTTTCGCTATTATTGCTTTTGCTGTCTTCTGCTACTTTGAACTCTTGTCCCTCAGCCACATTACCCTGCCTTGGGGTGAGCTGGTTTGGACTGAAACCTCTACCAACTATGAGCTAAATAAACCTTTCCTATCTTAATGTTGGGTGTTGGGTATTTTGTCTCAGCAACAAGAGGAAAGTAACTAAGTAGGAGTTTCAATGCCAGCTAGAGACATTTTTACAAGGCCATCGGTTAAACAAGCATGGGTCACACAGAGGAAGACGAGACACTCTCTGGCTTTTCAGACATGTCCATCTGGTATTGGTAGGCATTTTTGTCAGGCTTTATTTAAAATCTTAATTTCTCTTTCAGTTGAATCCCTTGTGTCAATTAAGAGCATGAGTCAGCCACAAACAACTACTAGGAAGTGCTTTATGCCCAAGATGTGTGCAGATCCTGGCCGGTTATAACTTGATCCACTGCTTCTCTTCCTCATGCTCTGCACATCCTTTACTCATGATATGAGAATAAAATGTAGAACAAGAGGCCAGATCTTCATTTCTGGTTCCAGTCTTAGGGTTCTGGTGTTGGCACAGCATGGGGTACAGGGGATCAAACTTGGGTCCTTGTGTTTTCCAGGCAGGCCTTTTCACTGCTGAGCTATCTTCCCAGCCCTGGAAAACTATCTGTGAATTTCTCCATATTTAGTTTCTTCTCATCTCTATGCTCTCAGCCTTATTTCTACCTTCTTGGTGGTATCTTCTTAACTCACTCACATGAAATAAGTTGCTTCCTCTTTAAACTGTTACTTTTTCATGAGATTATTTTCCTTTCTAATACTCAACAATATTGATAATGTTTTATTTTAGTTTCCTCACTTATAATTTATCTGTTCTTTTAACCCGTAATTTATAAATTTGGGGCCCTCTATATTTCCTCATATTATTTGAAGTATAGTGTCTGGTGTCTTACAGTTAGTCGCTAGCACAGTCTGTAGTTTTAACCTTAAATGAAAGTTCTCTGAATTGTTCATGGAGATGGCAGTTGTTCCAGATACATATTTCTGCATAAGAAACCATGCAAAACCAACTGGTTTAAAACAACATCTTATCGTCTTCTCTCATGACTTCATGGTGTTTCTGGGTTCTAATGGTCACTGATGATTTGGGAAATCACACATATCTGAAGTCCGGTGACTGGGGCTATATTCACCGAAGGCACAGCGAGCTGGATATCTTACTTCTACACACAAACATCCAGAGATAGGTGTCCCTGTAACACAAATGTCCACTAATTCTAGCAATGAAATCCCCTGTAAAGTGACACATAGAGGTCAACATAGCCTGTCATTATGTTTGCCCTAGGTAGTACAATAGCTTCTCGTTGTGTCCGTGATTCAAATCTTTGCAACCTAAGCTCCATTTTCCATACAAGCAATAGAAGCATATTTTAAACACTAATCATGCACATCTGTTCTCTATGCAAAATGGTTTTCACCCATGATTAGAACAGAAGAGCCTGAGAATCCTGCAAAACTTACTCAGCTTGGGTCTCAGATGCTCTTCCTGGCCTTAGTCTGGCTCTTGCTCCACCCCCCACCCCCCACCCCCCGACCATTTCACATTGCAAAGTGGACTGCTGAGTGCCACATAGACTGTGCACAGCCAGCTTCAGGTGCAAAGAAACAGCTACTCTGAGTTGAGATGTGTCATTTTTCTCTTTTGAACAACAAAGAAAATGGGGCAAACAGCCGTTATCTATCTCTGTAGATTGGTTTATGTTTTCTCGACCTATTACTTGATTCATATTTCGTAGGAGCAAAACACCAGGTGAAATACTAAAATTATCTGAAACAGATGTATAAACAGTCTGGATGAAGACGGAGGCACAGACCGCTTTGCCCCTTGCCAGGCTTCCCTCTCCCCTCCCAATACACGTGGTCCATGTGCTCGTTCTCTGTGTGGAGGTTGCTTTTGCCATTCAAGTATATAATTTAATTCTTCAATGAAGCCATTTTAATCCTTGAAGAGAGTACTTTGCTCTAACCTTTATGTTTCTATAGCTAATACAGCAAGCTTGGGTGGAAATAGTCCTGTCTCTCGCAGCCCAAGGAGAGCTAAAATAAGTATCTGTTTCCTGCCCAATTAACTCTTCACAGAAACCAGGTAGTTACTGTAATTGGCTAAAGTCAGGCATTGTAACCCAAATTTGTTGAAACCATTTGCATTTTATAACTGTTCTCCCCTGCCCACATTTTTCATGGTAAAATATGTAAATGTCAAGCAAGGGGATGATTGTTTGATGTTTTCTGTCCTATTGTACAACGAATTCTCTAAAACTCTGCACTTCCAGAATGAGAGGTTCTATATCTTTGGTCAAATATATGCCAAGCTGGGAGGAGCGAGAACAGGAATTTTCTGTGATGGGACCAGCCTTCAAATTCTCTAGAGGAAAGAGCACTAAAATTGATCAAAATCTCCTTCCTTTCCTTTTCCTCCTCCAGCCTGTTTGAAGAAAGTTTTCGTGATCTCTGTTACGATAAAATGTTTGCTCTTCCTTCCTGCTAAGTATTGATGCCCAGATGTGCTCAATGGTGATTTAACAAGAAAAATGTGTTTCACTGTGAATCCAGCTTGCAGGCTCTTGCTGCTGTGAAACGAAAAGGAGCAAGATGATTATCTCTGACCAGTGGACTCTTAAGAGATTATCCTGCTTCTGTTTTAATCTTTCTTGTAATCCTTTTTCAATCAAGTACACTTCATGTAAAGAAACTGCATGGATGACACATGCATATGATTCTGTGTTGATTTATACTTGCCTATATGAGTCTTCCAGTCAAGGGGAAAATGTAGAGATTGAACAACTGAGCAATTTATTTTATCCACTCAGGGTTAAGAACTGCCTATTTAACTGTACCATTATCATAATTAATATTATTAATTATTCATATCAAACTGAAGTGTTAGAAAGTAAGTACATTTACTAATCATAAATCTCTCAGTTCATGTTCAAGAACAGATAATTTAGCTGGCTCTTCACGGCTACAGAACAATGTTTCCCTCGCTTCCTCCCTCCACAGGGTGGGAAAACTATCCGCACTGGGGTTGTGTTTTATCTCTATCTACATGCCAAGATTGTACTTTGTTGCTTAGAAGTTACTAACTCAATATTTTTTAGGTATCATACCATAGTATGCTGAGCATGCTGTACAAAGTACTGTACCAACAATTTCTCCTGAGGACGTCTCTCGGCTCTTTTTCCTCTGGCTATTGGAAGAGGTTTCTACTTTCCTTACCAGGTGCAGGCTGGCCTGGGCAGGGCACTACCTACTTCCTGCCTGGGGCTTCTCTGACCCAGGATGTTCCTGAAAATACCAAGTGAAAGGGAAATCAACCTCCTGTTTCTGTGTCTCTTGGGGCAGCACCTTTGAGAAGGCTTGATGGATTCTTCAGGTGTCCACAGTGATGGTCTAGTTGATACTTTTCTGTTTCCTTAAAATTAATTCCCAGCAATCCCACCTGTCTGTTAGTCTCCACCTTTGGTTCTATTTTTAGAAGAAACTAAACTAAGATGAATTATCCAACTTAAGATTCATCATAGGTATAGGAGGAAGGCTCTCTTATTGCCTGTCCTTCTGTTACTCCATGATCTCTTTGATATCATTCCATATAACATGTTAGCTTTAAATGAATCAGAATTGGGTGGTTTGCATTTATGTATTTATCTTGCTTTCAACTGGAAGATATTCCTTGGCTAGGGCTATAGGCATTACTTCAAGCAAATGCTTTTCCAAGCATTTGCCATACTTTGGATATGGATTTAAGTTTTATACTTCAGTGTAAGCTTTTGTTTTCTGTGAAGAAAACAAAAAACAAAAAACAATGCTTTCTGTTGTGCTGTGAGCTTCCATATGGCTCCTTGAGCTTTGCAACCCACTAAGAGAAAGGTCAGCAAAGACAAAGAAGGGTTGTCAGTGGTTAAGCACACAGATTCCTGGATTTAAACTCTGAACCCAATACTTACAATCTTGTGCATGTTGTTTAATCTTTCTCTGTTTGAATTTTCCCGTTCATGAAGTGGAGGAAGTAGCGATCATCTGATAGAATTATTGGAAATATGAGGTAAACTAGCTTGCAAACTACTTCAGTGAAATATAGCTTTTTCATAAAATGGCATTCTTGATCATGTTTCATGTACCACATCTCTCTTTCAACCTACATTCCTTACTTGGATCCATTTTATTCTATTTGAGTTTTATTCCTTTCTTTATATTCTGTGTCTTTACTCCTTAGACAGCAATTGCAACATGACAGGGGGCCCCCTGTCCTCACCAAACCCCACTGTCCTCCCCATGCAGACCACACAGCTAGAATGAACTCGCCAGTCCACTACTAGGGTGGCCACATGTCTGAGCTGTGGTCAGTGGAATGTTGGCACAACGGATACGTGTCCTCCAGGTAGGGCCTGTGAATGTCTCCCAGGAGAATTTATGAACTCTATCCTCTACCAAGCTGCTTTCTGCAGATAATGCAGGGGCTTTGGTGCCCAGAGTGGGCAAAGTCACAGAATTTGTCTGTATTTCTGAGTGATTTTATGGAGCTCTACCTACCAACGAGTGATGTCCACATTGACTTTTTTCCTGAGAAGTGAAATTCTAGAGGATGAAGTCTGGAGTACTAGAGTTTATCAGTCGCATCATTGCCTTAGCTGTTGTACTCCATAGGGCAGAACACACATCTGTCTTGTTCTCCTGTACCAAAACAGTGCCTGGCATGGGGAAGACACTGAACATATTTGTTAGTGAATATACATGAATAAGTTTCATCACTTCTTTCTCTCTAGCCTTGCAGGAATAATATCCTTTACATGCAAAATAATAAGAATAGAATTACAAAAGTTAATAATTGCCTTAAGCCATGTTCTATTTCCAATGTAGCTGTTTTCCAGAATCAGGGTTCTTCACTTTTTTTTTTTTTTTTTTAATTTGGTACTTGGTCTCACTATGCAGCTCAGACTCATAGTGATTCTTTTATCACAGCCTCCCCAGTGCTGGGATTATAGACATGCATCTCCATGCCAGGTTTTGGTGGCTGGCAGGGATGCACCTGGAATTTAGGGGTCAACAAAGCATGTGGTACTGGAGATCAAATATGGGTCTTTGCCCTTGCCTGGCAGATGCTTAGACCACTGAACTATCTCTCTGAAACATTGTCCCTCAAACTTTAATGTGCTTACAAACTACTTTGGTTTTGATTCTGATACCGTAGATCTGTGATGTGCCCTGAGATTATGCTTCTCTAGTGAGCTTCAGGTGTTGCCAATGCAGCCCCCCCTCAGGCCATACTCTGAGCAGCAGGGCTCAAGAGAAGTAGGTCCCCAAAATGCACCCGAATTATCTAGGAACACCATTAAAATGCAATTTCCTGAATTCCCCAATTCCACTACTCAAGCCTAATTAGTAGTTCTGGTATAGGGCCCAGAAATTTGCATTTACTAAACCCAAAAGAGATTCAGATATAGATTGTTTGGGAATCGTGCTATAAAAAATCTTCTATATCTTTGCTTCATCAATTATCACTTCTTTGTCTGTGTTTTGACTTCTCATTTTCCTGGAGAGTTTCTCTACATGTGTCCCTTATTTGTTTATAAACACTTAGATAGCACTTAAAATGTGCCTGGCGCTGGCCTGTATGTTTTATGTGTACCAACTGATTTGCTTCTCGCCAAAAGCCCGTCCTTAACTGCAGATGATGCGCTGAGAGGTCCAGTGAGTTGGCCAAGGGCTCAAGCAGTAACTGATAGACTCAGGACTGAAGTCTAGGCAGTGTGGCTTCAGACTTCCTACACCCAGCTAGTAGTTTATGTCACATCGCAATCAAGGTGATTTCATGGCTCTTACAAAAACAGAACACCTCAAAAAATAAATTTTGCATAACTTTTTCCTCCCCAGTGCTCTTTTTGGTTTTCTTTTGATATCTGGATAGATTCTCTCAGCTGCTTGGGTAGTGTGTAAACTTTTTGCGTTCTATTAACTTTGAGCATAGTCAGTTTATTTATTTGTTTATTTATTTATTTATTTGTTTATTTATTTATTTATTTATATTTTAGGGAAGGGTCTGCAGGGTGTTCAGGGTCTCACTACTAGATTGGATGCATAGTGATCCACCTGTTTACAGCCTCCCAAGAGCTGAGATTACAGGGGCACACTCTCATGCCGAGTCTCAAATGCCATTTTAGAGTAACTGGGGGTTGGGGCCAGCACAGCAGGCCTAGGATTAAACTCCCAGCCCCTGAACCTGCTTGCAGGCACTTTAATCCACTGAGCTATTTGGCCAGCCCTCATAATCACTTTAGGGTTTTTTTGTTTTGTTTGTTTGTTTTGGTGGAACTAGGGATTGAATTCAGGTCCTTGAGCTTGCCAGGCAAGCACTTATTCTACTGAGCTATCTCCCTAGCCCCACTCATAATCACTTTAAAACCAATGTTAATATCTCTCATTGAAATCTATGGGAAAATGGAGAAAATATGTTTGACTTTTTGCTGTGCCTCCTTAAGGTCAAATAAGTAATTTTAATCTGGCAGGCTTCTTGTGTACGTTCATCATAACTGAGGCCGAACGCTAAGAACTGGAAAGAATGCAGAGACACATCTTAGACTTTAAGAAACCTATAATGCTACCAGCAAGACAGAAACTAATACAACTTTTATTGTTATTGGTAGGTACTTTTGATCTTGTATAAGAACTGAAGAAAGAAAGAAATGATGCAGGAAAGGAGAAAGATTGTGTTCTGAAACACAGTGGAGAGTGGAACTTTCTCAGGGAATAATGCAGGCAATCGGAGCCAATGACAGGTGTCTGAAGAGATGGCTAAGGGGTTGTGATTGGGAGGACCTATTGTCGGGTGCCAGATGTGGGGAGTTTTATCACAAAAGGTCATGGAATGTGGTAGATGGCTAATGGGGAGCCATGTTGTTTTTTAAAATTTCAGTTGTTGCCATAGTGAGAACTATGTTTAAGGAGCTTGTTTGTGAAGGCATTACATAGACATATGAGACACCTGTATTGTTTTGAACGTTTTCACATAATATATAATTTATTTTAAAAATAATGAATAAATTATACGTTTGATGCCACATAATTAGTCACATTTTTCATGAGGGAAGCAGAGGTATCTCTTTAGAACAAGTAAGCAATGCAAGGATGATATTCCTTGCACAATTTTCCCAAGGTAACACAGCTGGTAGAGGGTTGAGGCTAGATTCAAACCTGCATTTGATTGGGTTTTTTTCTAAAACATCCTGTCAAACATTTATGTAGTAAACAAAGGAGAGAATTCCATATGTACCTTGTTGAGGGAAGGCAAGCATGACAAGAAAAAAGATTTGAAAATATCAGGTTTAAGTGAGAGTTTAGACATGAACAACTCATGGGACTTTACTAATGTAAATAACTTTCTTTGTAAGTCAGACCAAATACTAACTGACTTTAGATGAAAAATACTTCATGGATAATGATTTAGACATTTGAAAAATCTATGTTTATTTTTAAATGCTTATTTAGAGTAGATAGGCTGTACAAATGCAAAGCAATTCTCCATGGGGAAACACTGTGAAGGTTTCTTTGTCTTGTTCTTCGCAGAATGCTATTAAACATTGACTATTTTCTTCTGATGAAATGAATGTGATAGGTGCTCTTCAGTACTATTACAAAGGGCTGGCCATAGAGCTCACTGGACTAAAGTATCTGCCTTAGGTAGACGCAGGCACCGGGGCTCGATTGCCAGCGCTGTGCAGACCCTGACCTGGGGGCATTCTGAGACGGCAATTGAGACTGGACATGGTGGCACATACCTGTAACCCCAGAACTCGGGAGACTGAAAAACAGGAAGATCACTATGAGTCCAATCTATGTAGTGAGACTCTGTAGATCTTGTACTAAATTACTAAATACATTTAACAAAATAGTATGTACTCACAGGTTTAATTTAACAGTAATTTGATTCTTACTAAGATTTGACAAGTCCACTTCCCCTGATAATATTGTTTAAAGGGATAGAAGCAAGTGTATGTCAATAAGGGCTTTGAAATGAGATGCTATTGCGTTACAACAATTATCATTGTCTAACAGATAGTCCTTCTTAGCCCAGGGAAGGAGCCAGCAAAGGAGATAAGCTTTCTTATTATGCTGGAGCAGCCCAGAAAGGGTCCTGTGTCTTCATCTTCATGACCCCAGTTGCCAGCATAAAGCAGGACACATGCAGAGAGGCCAAAACCACTACTGAGCCCTGCAGATTCAGTTCCCAAGGCCTCAGGCAGCTCGGACTTACCATACTCACCAAGCCAGAAACAGTGATGGAAGCATAGGTCAACTCCTAGTCTTCCATTTTTAATTTCACTGTCATCTCCCCTTGTGGTACTTATTTCGGTTTGTCTATGCACTTTTGCAGTCAACATACTCTGATATGTTGTTTTCAGTGGATCAAACCTTACACTTGACTCTAGGAAGATGAAGGCAAAAGCCATCTGCTACCTGCTTGCAGATTGTGAAAACAAGGGATAATGCATGTAACTGCCCTACAGTATGTTTTGTGATATAGTTGACTGTAGCGGTTGATACGTTGTGTCAACTTGGCTGGGTGACTCAGCGGTCCGGCTCCCTGTTGGTGGGAGTCCCGCCCCAGGGTACAATTGATTCCTCCCTGGGGCAGGATCAGGGCCTGCCTAGGATATGATTGGCTCCTTCCTAGAGCGGGATCAAAGGCCCATGCTGGGGTATGATTGGAGCACAAAGTTTCGAAAGGGCTGAGGAAGGAGTCAAGATGTCACTTCCTCGGAGAAGCTTCAGTCTTCGCAGTTGGCCTGGACTTCATTGTCTGGCTCACAGCGCAGACTCTTCAGCCTCCAGCTTGGATCTTTTGCCATCTGTCGCAAACTCTTCAGTGTCCATCATAGACACTTCAGTCTTCTATCGAAGACCCATCAGCCGACGGATAGAGACTTACACAGCGCACTGCAGTGAGTTTCAGACCTCGGGACTGAATTCTCCAGTCTGGAGCATGCAGACGCCCTCTGCACGCTTCCTCATCTGACTCTGTGGTTGACTATCGTAAGCCAATCTTATAACTCCTTATATATTGTATATTTTGTGTTAATATCCGTTCCTTATATTTTTCTATTCCTCTAAGTAAAACCCTGACCAATACATTGACTTAAGTAATAAAAGTCTTTTATTATTTATAAAACATTTACTTCTTTTTTGAGGTAAGGTATTTTCATGTAGCTCACGCTGGTCTTGAGTTTCCTATGTGGCCAAGCTTGACCTTGAGTTCTTAGTCTTTCTGCTTTAGCCTTTCAGAGGCTTGGATTATAAGGGTGTATCACTACTCTCAGCCAATATATATTGTCCAAAGTGCTTTTTAAAGCATATTTTATTTAAATGTTCAAACACACCAAATAGACAGATAGCATTATCCACATTTTATAAATGCAAAACTTCACCAAGGCTTATAAATATACCAATTTCATAATATTTGTCTACTGAGCCAATAAGTTTTGTTTAATATTAAACAAAATATATAAATATAGAACAGTATCTGCTCTCTTACACATATTTTAGTTACTGCAGTAGAGATATTATGAGTGGTATATGTCACAAATACTGTACTTTAGAATCACTTGGGAAGCTTTTCAAAAAATCTTAATGCTTAGATCACAATTAAATGACAATTCTGAGGGTAGGATAGGACATCAGGACTTTTGAAGATTTTTCAGATGATGAAAATGTACTGACCACTGTTATAAAACTGCAAAGTACTGTACTGATATAAGATGTGTTTTATCAACCTAAATATTTTTAAGAGAATAAGTTTCTAATACAAAACTTAGAAGTGTGGGTACTCCAACGCAGTCATCCTCTATCAGTATGTGGACATAGGTTTGGTTGTGTTAGTCTCTGATTAAGCAGGAAGTGACCTTTTATACTTACAAGGTGGGTACTTTAATCTTTAGCTCCACATTTATCTAGAAAAAGGTCTAGATTTTGTCAGATTCCAGGGGTGCCAAGGAAAGAGAAGTGTATTTGTACATGAGAATTAAGGCCTGGCAACCCTGTTTATACAAATAAACTAAATGTGTATAGTACCCTCCTGTCCTAAGCAGGATGTGAATGAGGCTTGAAGAAGCGGGGTTGGTTGTTTTTGAAGAGGAAATGAGGTACAAAGTCAACTGCAGGGCCAAAGGGCTAAGAATTTGAAATTTTGTGTTTTTTTTTTTTTTTTCCCCCGGTGGGTGAGTGCCAGGAATTGAACTCAGAACCTCACGCATGCCAGGCAGATGCCATATGACTGAGGTAAATGTTTGGCTCTTAGGAATTTCAAATCAAGTCATATCTAATAGTTCAATATTGCCATATTGCCATTTTAACATTAATATGGAAAGAATACTTTCTCAATAAGCGTGTGAAAACTAAATGATATATAAAGTACCCTGGGTCTATTAACATTTTAAGATAATCATAAATCTTGCTGCTGCTGATGTAGTTCTCATGTTAAGACGATTCTACGATTTTCTCTGATCTTCACCCACACATGTAGGTCACAGGTTCAGTACATAGCACAAAGAAGTATGAGACTAATCTATGCTGAAATCCAGTTTTTAAACATAAGTAGCAGTGTTTCCTTTTTACACCCCACATCTTGAAAATTTGCTTCCCGGCTGATTCTTATGGCAATATTTTCTCTTGGTTTGGTTTTAGTGTTTTGAAAAGGACTAAGGCATAGAAAGAATAGGAATCAGATAGACCAAGAAAGGATGAGATACTCAGGGCTAGTGGGATAGGAGCTGTGAACACAAAAAGGAAGACAGAAATTCATTTCTGACAGTGATCTCAGAGGAAGATGAGATTATCAAAAGTTTGAAAGAAAATAGGCTAGATGAAACCTATGTGGGGAGACACCTGGTGAGGCCGCTAGCTGAATTTCTAGATTTGGCTTAAAATTTAAGATACTATCCAAGTTGTGCCTGATCTAAGTGGCCTGGTTTCATGTTATAACTGGAAGAAAGTCCTCCCTCAGTGAAGACTGAAGGTGGAAAGTTACCTAATCATTCATAAAGGATGCTATCAAAGTCTAAACTAGATTCTCATTACATAAAGGAGTTTCCACTAATAGATACATAGGCAGGAAAAGATCTATCTGGATGTTTTGGATAGAGCCTTAAAATGACCCTCTTATCTTAAAAGAAAACTAAATGAAAAGGTGTTAATAAAAAAGAGATACACACGGAATAGTATGAAAAGTCTTGAGAATAAGACATAAGACTCAAAAGTTCCTGTTGCCAGGTAGGTGGAACCCAGACATGATTCTACATGTGCAAGGATGTCAGAATCGAGACTCACACCCTAGCACTTTGTCACTGGTGTGACACAATTACCCCTTCTTTGCGAATTCTGCTTCCGGTTGTCTTTCATAGTTTTTCAAGTTCTAGCTTTGTCTTATGGTATTTTGAAGTGAATTTAGTACTAATGGGCAGATTTTGGAAATAGAAATCTACCAGGTAATCTTAAGTCAGGCCAGAGGTTTAAGTCAGAAATCACAGGATTTCTTTGATAAAAGGTTGTTGGATTTTCTAGTGAATGCTTGACCTTGGATTGAGTGTTTACTTCAAGCACAAACAGCTACATTCAGGGAACAGAAATAAAATAAAAAAATCCAAACATTGCCATCTGGCCATCAAGGTCTTTCACTGGAAGATCTTTCCTTTGAAGACATTACTTATGGGGAAGGAATCATGGTTGACACATTTCAGCATATTTCTTTGACCTTCTCATTACAAACAGAAGTGAGATTAGACTGCTTGCCATCTTGATTTGAACACAGGACTCTCTCCAGTCCATTGCAGCTGCTTCTCAAGTCAAAAGCAAGAGTTATCACTTGGTCCTTGAAGCCATTTCTCTGCCCTTCCACTCATATACAAGCACACACAAACTCATACAATACTTACTCCTCTTACTCCTTCTCCTCTTCCAATTTGCCCCTCTCCCACTCTTACTGTCTGTCCCTCCTTTTAACATGCTCCATGCCTAGGATCCTTACTTCTGTGGTATGGTAGTATCAAATAGTTTGCACTTTAAGACTATAAGTTTTCTCTCACAGTTAACAGATCAAACAGTGGGTTTGATAAGCCAATCTGCTCTCATAACAAATGGGCCATGTAGCCCCATTAGAAGGTGTCACATGAGGAAGTTCTCTAGAGAAAATCACTTGAGATTTGTATTTCTCAGCACATTATTGATTCTAATATGCCTTTCAAAAGCAATGCACAGAGGTAAAATTTATTTGTTCATTTATTTATTTTTACTTTATGGTACTGGGGATAGAACTCAGAACTTTACTTGCTGGGCAGGCACTTAAGTCACTGAGCTATCTTCCCAGCCCTAGTAAAATTTAAGTGTGGTCCTTGTAGAGATCTCTGGCAGCAACAACTGAATCTGTCATTCACTTTCGACTGTTTAAATTACCAAGAGCATTACCCACTTTTTCTTCAAATAGCTTCAATATTCATGCAAAGTTCTTCAGAAGCATTAATTTTTCTTCAAAAATGAAATTATAGAAAAGTGAAACAATTTTACCTCTTCAAAATGATGATCATAAATATTTCAGTTTTGACCCAAATTTGGAAATTTAGAAGTATGAAGAACAGATAGCCGTGTGTAAAGGCAATTGAAGGCAAGATTTTCAATAAACGAACCACTATTCTCTGCTATTCCTCAAAAGAAAGAAATCTTTTTGGGTTTATGAGAAATTCAATGGTTTTTTGGAAAATCCTTGGCAAATGTTTCAAAATATGTTTCAAATGTTTTCAACTCAGACAAATTAAAAGCATATTTTTTTCCTGGCACTTTCCTCCCTCGTTTTAAAGGATATGTGTATTTTTCAAGGAAATTTCAGGCATGTGTCTCTAATTTTCACTTAACTCATCATGGTATTATTTCATAAGAGCTGTTCAATGACTAAAGACCCTCATGAGCTTTTTTTAAAAAAATATACAAGCTTTTAAAAATGTTATTTCTTAGAAATAGGAAGTTAGAAAAACCATAGCGAGCAAAGACAAAGAAGTACTCCAGGCATCCCCTGACAGGATGAGATCCTTCACTGCTCCATTTTCTTCAAGTGCAGCTAATACCCTGCAGTCAAGTACTTTTCTGGACAGACCGTGCCAGAGTGAAATCTTTCCATTACCCATGATATGGTTCTTTTGCTATGTGTCATGATGGAAAGTTGTAGAAACCCTCCCAGACATGCTGATTGTACACATATATCATGCTGGTCTCCAGAAATGGTTCTGTTTCTCAGAAAGCCCTTTGGTCTCAAATTATCACCCATTGTCTTTGAGATAATCTTCTCCTGGCCTGGGTTTTTCAGGTATTATTCTGAGTATTGTGTAGGTCACTTAGTCTATGCATGTTCATTTTATTGGATAATGTTGATCAGAATAGTATACTAAATGTGATAGCTTGTGTCTTGCCATCTCCCCAGAGCCTCATGTGGTCATGGATGGGGCTCTTTTCAGAGGTGGCTGGATCTACAGTCTGTGGTGCTGTAATTGATTCATGATGCAATACTAGGACAAAGGGCAGAAGGATTAAGGGTGTGAGTGGTACCTGCCTGAAGGAACCTGAATAAGGTATAAGGAATGGAAAGAGCTGTGGTCATGTCTTGTTGCTTTGCTGCCTTCTGCTTGCCATGAACTGATTTTCCTCTGTGATGCCTGTCTGCTATGCTACCTGTCTTGGCGCCAGTCCTTTATTTGACTAAAACCTCTATCAACTATGAGTCAAATAAACCTTTCCTCCTTTAACTTGTGGGTTTGGGGTATTTTGTCATAGCAATAAGAAAAGTAATGAAGACACCAAGTTTTTCAGATAGTTTTCAATATTTGGCAG
>PVKN010017504.1:0-17272 GCA_004027915.1 Capromys pilorides | reverse complement strand
CAGTGGTCTAAAGCGCCTGCTTAGGAGGGCTCAGGCAACTGCGGGGACTGCAGTTCGATCCCCGGCACCACATGCTGCGCCAGCGCCACCACCAGGGCAGGCTGAGCCAGCCACAAAATGAATAAATAAAGAAACAAACAAACACAACAAGCAAACAAATAAATAAATAAATAAAATTTAAAAAATAAAAAATAAAAAACAAGATTCTCAGGAGGCCAAGGCAGAAGGATCTCCCAGTTTCATGCCCATGTGGCTACATAGTGACTGTGAAACTAGCCTGAACTACACTATGAAACTCTGTCACACACAAAAAGCTTTCCATTTCCTTTTAGCTCAAGGCAACTGAATTCTACTTTCTGTTTGTGTGAATTTGACTACCCCTAGGTACCTCATCATAGTGAAATCATACATTTATTTTTTCGTGACTGACTTCTTTCACTTAGCATAATGTTCTAAATGTTTATCTGCATCATAGCATTTGTCAGAATTCCTTTTTATTATTTTAAATGAGATCTCAAACTCCTTTGCAAAAGTGATACTCCTCCCTGAATTTATGCCACTCCGCCCTTAAATCTTCACCCATATTTCAGGTCCCCAGGGTTGGGGAGATAGCTCAGTGGCATAAGTACCTGCCTGGCAAGCGCAAGGTCCTGAGTTTGATACACTGTACCACAAAAAAACAAAACAAAACATGTTTAAGTACCTTGTTTGTGAGCTAGAGGTGTAGCTCAGTGGCAGAGCATTCATGAGGCTCTTGGTTTAGTTTGCTGGTATCAGAAAAGAAATGGTAAAAAGGCTAGTGTTTAAGCTTAAGTTAATGAATATTTGTGAAATTTTTTTTCTAAGTGACATAGAATTTTGACTGTGTGTGAGTTTAGTCTAAATAGAACATTTTTATTTTGTTTATCTCAGCTGAAATTTCCTTCTTTTTTGCTTTTTGGTGAGACAGGGTCTCAGCGTGTAGCCCATGCTAGCCTTAAACTTAGTTCTGGTATAGTGTACATGAAATATGGACCTCCAGATAACATAAGGGCAGTATAACTCCCAACCTGCTAGATACCTGAAAGACAGAGCTCACCTTTTCTAAAATTGAGGAATAAATTCTAGGATCAATGAAGTTTAAGAGTAGGAGGAATTAAAAAAATAAAAAGGTAGAAAGAATTTATTGAGAGGGAAAATAAAGCTAAGAGCCTTAAAAAGGGGTCTGGAAAGTGGATCACCTGCCACCCGCCACCCCCCCCACTTCTCAAGGGTATTTGTTGGGCAAAGCTAGGAGATGAGGTGGGCTGAAGGTCAGAGAAACTATAATCAAGTGTAAGTGCTTAGGTAGTATTGATACAATGAAAAGGTGTACATAGGTAGGACAAAACTATGGTCAACAAATAGAATTAGACAAGATAGTCTCCTAGGTAACATTCCTGGGGAGATTCGTTATAATAGAATTAGACAAGATAGTCTCCTAGGTAACATTCCTGGGGAGATTCGTTACCCCACCCAAGGTGTTTGGGTGCCTGTTTAAAATATCAGTCAACCAATAGTGTTAGACAAGATAAGTCTCCTACTGTAATATGCCTAAGAAGATTTGTTGCCCCACCCAAGGTGTTTGGATGCCTATTTAAAATATCAGTAGGCCATTGCTATTCATCTCTAGAGGAAGTATGTAAGTGGAAACATTTCCTCTTTTTCTTGAAGGCTGACCTTCAGTGATTATTCCTCCAGACTGTAATTGTCTTCCTTGTAGAAAGCCAATTCCTGTCTAACTGTTATTTAAAACTAATTTAGTCCAGGTTGGCCTCAAACCAGGGGCAATCCTCCTGCCTCAGCCTCTGAAATTCTGGTATTATACGTGTACATCACCATCCTCTGCTTCTGTGCTTTTAAAAACTAAATAATATTCTTTTGTATAAATATGCATATTCACATTTACCCATCCATTTGTGGATGGACACAGGTTGTTTTTACCTGTTATTTTGGATATATTGCTGTTATGAATGTAAGTATATAAATTTTTCAAGATCTCACTCTCAGTTCTTTTGAGTATGTACCCAGAAGTGAAATTGCTGGGTCTTGTGCTAATCCTGTCCATCGTGTGTTCCCCCCACACCCTCCCCTCCTGGGACTGAGGTTCAAATTCGTGACCTTGCACTTGCCAGGCAGGCACTTGTGGTGCCACGGAGCTATCTCCCCAGCCCCTCTTTTTTAATTTAATAAATATTTTGGCAGGGCATGGTGGCACAGACTTATAAACTCAGCACTTCAGAGGTGGAGGCAGAAGGATCCGTTTGAGGCCAGCCTGAGCCACATAGTGAATTCAAGGCCAACCTGAACTACATAGCAAGATTGTAATTAACCTCAGTACTAATTTCTGCAGCAGCTACACCATGTATATGTCTAGAAACAGTGCACAAAGGTTTCAGTTTCTCCACATCCTGCCCAACACTTGTTATTTCATTGAATAATTGAATTATTATGATTATGACCAGCCTAGTGGGTGTAAGGAGATATCACATTGTGGCTTTTTTTTTTTTTTTATGGCTGGCTCAGCCTTCCCTGGGGGTGGGGCTGGTGCAGTATGTGGTGACAGGGCAGATTGAACTGAAGTCCCTACAAGTTGCCTAAGCAAGCGCTTTAGACCACTAAGTCATTGCATTTTTTCCCTTTTTTCATTGTGGTTTTAATTTGCATTTCCATAATTATTGGTGATATTGAAGCAGAGGTGCTTTTTTTTTTTTTTTTTTTTTTTAAGTTTATTTATTTGTTTGCTTGTTTGTTTCTTTATTTTATGGCTGGCTCAGCCTGCCCTGGTAGTGGGGCTGGCGCAGCATGTGGTGCTGGGGATGGAACCACAGTCCCTACAGTTGCCTGAGCTTTCCTAAGCAGGCGCTTTAGACCACTGAACCATCTCACCAGCCCCAGAGGTCCTTTTTTAAAAATTTTTTTTTAATGTATTTAGTACAAGGTCTACAGGGTGTTACTACATAGATCGGACTTGTGATTCTGCTTTTTTCAGCCTCCCAAGTGAGAAGCAGAAGTCCTTCTTTTGGGATTATATATATATATGTGTGTGTGTGTGTGTGTGTGTGTGTGTGTGTGTTCTCTGAAATAGACTTTTAAAAACAGTTTCTGTAAGATATACTAGAATGTTTGTAAAATATATTGAAATTCTTGAGTTCCAAAAATATTTCAAATAGAATGACTTCTTTCTCCTCCTCCTTCCCTTCCCATGCCATCTCCCCCGTCTCTGTCTATGTCTCTCTGTCTCTACCTTTCTCTCTGCAGAGTTGGGTATCTAGCTGGATGTCTAGTTCGTGAACTGTATGAGAAACAACCAGAGTTGCAGATAAGTGAGCGAGACATCCTCTGTGTTCAAATTGCTGGGCTTTGTCATGATCTTGGTAAGTGGTATGAAGAACGGAACTGGTTATATAAAATAACACCTGGACCTCCCTATGGGGTGTGTGTGTGTGTGTGTGTGTGTGTGTGTGCGCGCGCATGTGTGCATGTGTGTATGTTTGGTGTTTTTGAGACTGAATTCACTGTAAAGCCCAGGCTGGACTTAAACCTTGTGGCAATCCTGCCTGAGTGTCCTGAGTGCTGGGATTATATGCATGTGCTTACTTTTTCCTAGAATAATTCATAAATACAAAACATTTCTGTTTCATTTTGTTATGTCTTTTAGTGAATTTCTCACGTTACATGTCTTTGTTGCAGTTATATAAAAGGGTTTTCTTAGAGGATAGGGTGGGGTATACCTATAATCATAGTTTTCTGAGAGCCTTGAGTAAAAGGAGCTCATGTTCAAGTAGGCCCTCTGAAAATAAGAAATATGCATGTAGCTCGGTGTAGAGAATCCAGGTCCAACCCCACTTCTGGAAAAAAGAAATAGGCTTTTTGGTGATGAGTTTTTCTTACTATTGTGTTTAGGAAATACAGATTTAACTTTTCTTTTGTCTTTATGGTAACTAAAATTGTTGTTGTTCCTTTAGTTATTTTGTCAAAACCATTCTTCTCACATCTAGGACAGATTTTAATGTGAGGTTAAACCACAATGTAACCCAGTACACTAAGACATGCAGAATTGAAGCCAGCATGGATATCTTTATTTAGACTGAGTGTGGCTTGGCTAAGGGTGAAAAATCATTGGCCATAAACAAAGGAAGAGGATATGCTTTAGAGGGGAGTTTAAATGGATGGGGCTCCCACTAAGGGAGATGGAAAATTTTGAGTTTGTCAGGAGTCATTGGTGAGTCTGGTCCCTCTGGTGGGAAGTGCAGGATGACAGTGGCATTTTGCTGACTTATAGAGTGGCATTTGATAGACTTACAATTTCCTGTAAGCTTCAAAACCAATGTGGTAAAAAAGAGTTATTTTGGTCTCTCAAGCTGGGTCATGGGGCTTCCTGCTTGAACAAAAGAGTCTGTAAGACTTCCTTTTCTGCCCTAACCCATATGAGATAAAGATCCACTAAAATCCAAGAAGAATGTTTTCCTTTCTCTTTGGCCAAGAAGTAGAAGTTCTTAACTTCTTTAATCACAGGGGAGGCTGTGTGTGTATGTTTCAAGAATAGCCAGGTACTTAAACAAACAGAGTACTCTTTATATGTTCCCCCCTGGATATTTCAGGGAGACCATCACCATTTAGAAAATGGGGTACATATGTATTTATGTATATATGTATGTATATGTTTTTGAAATTAGGTATCAAACGCTGGTTCTTACACATCCAGAGCACTCATTCTTCTATTTGAGCTACATACCTAGCCCCAAAATTAGCTTTTAATTCATTGTGATTCATGGCTTGAACCTAGGGAACACTAAGCTATAGCCCAGACCTTTTAATGTTTTTTTTAATATGTATTTTAGTACAGATTCTACAGAATCTCACTACATCAGACTTATAGTGATCCTCCTGTTTTCAGCCTCCCAAGCTCTGGGATTACAGGTGTACACCACCATGCCTAGTCTCATTCGCTGTCTAAGCACACCCTGGGGGGTGGGGCTGGCATAGCATACCAGAAATTGAACTCCGGTCACTGCAAGCTCAATTGAACCCCAGTCACTGTGCCTGCCTCAACAGATGCTTTAGTCCACTGAACTATCTGGCCGGCTCCCAGTCCTTTTAAAATTTTAAAATTTTATTTGAGGACCAGTGACATATCTCAGTGGACCTGGGTTCGATCTTGAGAACCACAGGCTGTGCTGGAACTGCCCCTGGGCATGCTGAGTCAGTGACCGAGTCCAAATCCCAGGGCTGGGGAGGCTGAAAACAGGAGGATAACTACAAGTTCAAGCTGTGTAGTAAGACCCTGTACCAAATACATAAAAAAAAAAATAAAATTTTATTTGGAAAAGAATTTTGTTTAATTGCCCAGATTGGTCTCAAATCTACAGTTGTTTTGCTTCAGTCTTTTGAGTAAGGGATTCTAGGTGTGTGTTGTTACACCTGGCAAAGATTTTATTTTTATTTTTTGGGGTATTTCTTGTTTTGTTTTGTTTTTTTGGCATTGCAAATATGCTAACCAGGCCTTGTGCATGGTAGGCAAGCACTGTGCTACTACACTATGTACCCAGCCCTTCACATTGATTTTATTGTGAAAAAACAACAGAAAACTGTCAACCTTACTTTTAGTTACCATAAAACTGCCCTTTCATCGTATTCTGCTTTAAAATACAAAGGCAGAGAGCTGGCCTGATAGTCAGTGGACTGAAGCGCCTGCTTAGTCAGTGCAGCCAGCAGGGGTTTGATCCCAGATATGCTATGCCGGACCTGCCCATGGACACTGCTGAGATGGCAATTAAGATTGGGAATGGTGACGCATGCCTGTAATCCCAGCACTTGGGAGGCTGAAAACAGGAAAATCACTAGGAATCTGATCTACGTAGTAAGATCCTGTAGATCCTGTCCTAAATACAGAAAAGAAAAAAAAATTCCTTAAAATAGGAAGGTAGGATTTGTCCCATTTTGTGATTTAACAATTATTGGTTTCTGTTAATATTTAAATTAAAAAGATTTCTCTTTCTTTGGCCTTACAAATTTTTTTTATTTTTGTGAGACTGGGGTTCGAACTCACGACCTTGCACTTGTCAGTGGCATTTATGCCACAGAGCTATCTCCCCAGCCCATCTTTGGCCTTTTTAAGACAATTTCACTGTGCAGTTCAGGCTGGCCTTGAATTCACTATATCCTCAACCCCCTTGAGCTCATTGTGTAGCCCAGGCTGGTGTTAAACTTGAAATGATCCTCCGCCTCACTCTCGGAATGCTGGGATTACAGGCATGTGCCACCATGCTTGGCAAAAGATTTCTTAAAGAATTGAGTTTTAGGGGCTGATGATGTAGCTCAGTGGAATAAGCACCTGCCTGGCAAGCTCAAGGTCCTGAGTTTGATCCCCACTATCACATACACAAAAAAATTTTACTAATTTACAAACATTTTTCTTGTTTTAATGCTGCTCTTGTTTTTAAGGTCATGGGCCATTTTCTCATATGTATGATGGAAGATTTATCCCACTTGCTCGATCAGAGGTGAAATGGACGGTATGTGTTGATACAGTCAACAGTTAATGAAAAGGAAGACCGTTTAATTATCTGTTTGGTTCCTAGCTGTGCTACAAAATGCTTCCCCACTGTACATTTCAGAGTTCTTTCATTCATGTCTATTTGTATTTTCTTTTGAACTTCACAGTTGTCAAAAAGGGAGGGGTTATAGCTCAGCAATATAGCTGCCTTGGCAGTATGAGGTCATGAATTCCATTCCTGGTACACTCCCATCCCCCCCCCCCCCAACAAAAGAAGCTATTACAATAGTCAATTAAAAAAGAATCATTATCTCACTTTTTTTTTTCCTTTTTGAGACAGGATCTTGCTATGTAGTTCAGGCAGACATTGAGCTCACTTTATAGCCCAGGCTCGTTTTGAACTTGCAATGATCATTCTGCTTCAACCGCCCCAGTGGTAGAACTGCAGGTATGCACCACCACGCCATTATCTCACTTTATAAAGAAAAGGAGCCTGGCTGTGATAGTGCACATCTATAATCCCAGCACTTGGGAGGCTGAGGCAGGAGGATCGGTGTGAGTTCAGGACCATCCTGGGCTACAAAGTGAGCTCAAGGCCAGCCTGAACTGTCTAGTGAGACCCTATCCTAAAAAGACAAAAAAAAAGAAAGAAAGAAAAGAAACTTAAAACTTTCTGAAGCATATTGATTTGTCAGAAATTACAGAACTGTTAAGAGGTAGAACCAACATTAGAAATCAGGTCTTTTGGGGCTGGCCAAATAGCTCAGTGGACTAAAGCAGCTGCTTAGGCAGAGCACAGCAACAGGATTTGATCCCCAGCCTGCTGTGTCGACCCTTACCCCGGGACATGCTGAAAGAGTGATTGAGACTGGGCGTGGTGGTGCATGCCTATAATCCCACCTCTTGGGAGGCTGCAAACAGGAAGATCACTGAGTCTGATCTATGTAATGAGATCCTGTAGACCCTACACTAAATATATTTTTTTAAAAAAACAGGTCTTTTAATTTTCAAGTTAGTTTTTCTATGCTAGTTCACAGCTGTTCTTTTAAAAAAGCCAAATCCAGGGCCAGTGAAATAGCTGAGTGGTCTAGAGCGCCTGCTTAGGCAACTGCAGGGACCTTGATTTGATCCCCAGTACCATATGCTGTGCCAGCTGCACCCCCAGGTCAGGCTGAGCCAACCACATAAAAAAAAAGAAAGAGCCAATTCTAGTTTCTGTTTATTTGACATGACCATTGAAGTAACTGATACCAGACCGTCAAATCAACCATATAATTAGGCATTTGCAGGTGGCTAGCATATTTTTGGAATCGTTTTTTGTGAAGTTATGTTTCTCCGCCCCCAAGTTTCTATCACGCTGTAATGTTTTTAAGTGAGCTTTGAGAAGTGTATATGCAGTCAGAATGTGGGATATTTTCATCTTTTTGGAATATTCTCTCCTGTACCTCTCCTAAGTGGGGGTGTTGTCAGGGATGGGGCCCAGGTCTGGTACATGGTAAAGACACACTGTATATTAAGCTGCATCCCCAGCCCCTGCCTCCTTTCCTTTAACCAGTTGTTGCTCCTCTCCCACCACCTTGTGACTTCCATGGACATGCTTTAGTTTTGTTTGTTCTTAGAGTATGTATCATTAGGCTAGAATAGTAGATGTACTTTTGTGTCTTATTTTATTAACTCAACATAATATTTTTAAGATTTATTAATGTTCAATCTATCAGAAGTGGATCTTTTTATTGCTGAAATAATAGTCCAGTGTATGGATATGTCAATTTTTAAATCTTTTTTCCTTCTGATTGAATTTGGGTTGTTTACAGTTTTGGGCAGTTACATTTAAGATTACAATACATGTTGTACAAGAATTTTTGTGAATATTTTCTCATTTCTATTAGGTAAATACCTAGGAATAGAATTACGGGGTCAGGGGCTGGAGATGCAGCCCAGCAGCTGGGAGATAGCTCAGCAGTCTAAGCGCCTGCCTGGCAAGTACAATGACCCAAGTTTGATTTCCGGTACCACATGCCATGCCGGCTGTCAAACCAGCATGGTGGCCAAAGTGTGGTGGTGCACACCAGGAATCTCCAACTCTGGAGACTAAGACAAAAGGATTACTACAAATTTAAGCTGTTTAGTGAGACCTCGTGCCAAATATAAAGAAAGAAAGAACTTTAAAAAGAACTGCTGGATCATATATTAGATGCATGTTTAATCTTATAAGAAATTACAGGGGAGGGGCTTGCTAGGTAGCTCAGTTGGTTAAAGCACATGATTCGGTAAAGTCTCTCAGGCGCTGGGGACTGCAGTCAGTACCCTCCACCACGTGAAACATGAGACCTGCCTTTAAGGCAGCCCCAGCCAGCCAAAAAAGAAAAAAGAAGGAAATTATTAGGGTTTTCTAGTATAGTTATGCTATTTTTTACACTCCAACCAGCAATGTGTAAAGTTCCAGTTGTTCTATAGTCTCATCAACATTTCTTCTTTTTTTAAAATTTATTTATTGTTTGCAGAGTTGCACATTGAACTCAGGGCTTTGCACATGCTAGGCAAGTGCTCTACAGCTGAGATACACTCTCAACCCCACCATTTGAAATCTTTTTTTTTTTGATACTAGGGTTTGAACTCAGGACCTAGAGCTTGCGAGGCAGGTGCTTAAGCCACTGAGCTATCTCGGCTCTGAAATCTTTTTTAAAAAAGTATTTTTAATTAATGCTTCTGAGAGTCCAGTGGTATCTCAAGGTTTAATTTGCATTCTTCAATATATGTTGAATTTCATTTCCTGTTATTTGTATTTTACACTGTTATTGGTACATCCTTCTGGTGAAGATTTTGTTATGTGGTGAATCCAGCAGATCAATTCCAAGCTCTTATGTACTATAAGCAGTGTATTGGAAAGCATACATCCAATGGTAAAGCAAAAGCAGCTGCATCTATTAAAGATCATGGGAAGGTGTGATTAGGGAAGGTCTCATGTGGGCAAAAAAAGTATTAGGGACGATAGAGAAATAACATACCACAGCACAGAGACAAATCAAGCATTCAGATTTTTAAAGGAAGTATACCTAGCACATGTGCCTCTCATTGGGTATCCAGGTAAAACTGACAGGAGCCAGATCATCTCAGATGCTTTCAGTGGATGTGAGTGTTCCAGAATTCAATCTGACTAAATCATAAACATGAGAGGTTTTTTTGGTTTGTTTTTGTTTTGTAGTTGGTGCAAGGTCTCACTATACAACTCAGACTCATAGTAAATCTCCTGTTTTTGGCCTCCCCCGCTAGGATTACAGGCATGTGTCACTATGCCCAGACTTGGGGCAGCAGGGCCTATGGTGCCAGGGATTGAACTCCTGCCCCTGCACTTGCCTAAGCAGGCACTTAGTCTGCTGAGCTATCTGGCCAGCCCAAGAGGTTTTTAGCTATTAATTTTATTTATCATACATTTTTATGACCATAAGTGAAGTTCTATTTATGAACCATATTATGAGATATAAATAAGGTTCTAAGGCTGGGGAGATAGCTCGGCAGTCTAAGTACCTGCCTGGCAAGTACAAGGACCTGGGATCAATGCCGGGTACCACATGGCATGCTGGCCCCTGAGCCCTGGCCACCAAAACCAGGCATGGTGGTGCACGCCTGCAATCCCAGTGCTGGGGAGGCTGAGGCAGGAGGATTACTATGAATCCAAGCTGCATAGTGAGACCCTGTACCAAATAAATAAATAAATATTTTTATTTTCTTTTTAAAGTAAGGCTCTAGTGACATAAAGGTTATTGAGGGTCAATCCAGGAAATCTAATGGACATATCCTGTAGCCTGAGGTTTCGGGATTTCTTGGGTCTTTTTTATTTTCTCTCTTAAAACAGTGGAAGGCTGAGCACAGGCCCATAATGAATTTGGGTTGGAGGCTGAGGTTGGGGGATAGCAGCAAATTCCAGGCCAGTCTACACTACATAGTGAATTCAAGGCCAGCATGGACTACAAAGCCAGATGCTATCTCAAGAAAAGGCAAACAAAAAAGGAAAGAGGATTGACTCTAAGGCGTTGCCCAAACTCAGGTGGGCAGAGGGGAGTGGTCTGCCAACCCCAATTATGTTACCTGTACTAATTTCTTTCAACATTTTATCCACTTAAAAGTTTTATTGGGGGCCGGCGAGATGGTTCAGTGGTCTAAAGCGCCTGCTTAGGAAAGCTCAGGCAACTGCAGGGACTGCAGTTCGATCCCCGGCACCACATGCTGCGCCAGCCTCACCACCAGGGCAGGCTGAGCCAGCCACAAAATAAGTAAATAAAGAAACAAACAAACACAACAAGCAAACAAATAAATAAAATAAAATAAAATTTAAAAAAAAATTAATTTTAAAAAATAAGAGGTAAACATGAGAACAGGACCAAAATGTCCAGATCTAAATCCAATAGGGAAAGGCAACTAGAAAACTTATATATAGTAAGTGCTCCACCCAGTGGTCTTTGCAATCCTTGGCTTACCCAACCCTAATTATGGTATCATTGATATGCAGATTTGACCTCAGTGGTCTCTGGACACCAAGAAAATTCCTGTGAGGGCCATAAAAGGTCAAAAACTACCTTTCACTGTACAGGCTGAGTCAGGCTGCATCATGCTTCAGACCAAACCCTCAAATTCCACCCTAAACCCTGAAGTTTAAAATTTGACACTCTGAAGTACTTGTCATTTCTCCTTCAAATAAATCACTGATCCTGCTGAAGCTGTTGGATATCTTCAGTTCTTGACTTAGGACATCAAGAACTTGGACAAGCTGGGGGTGGTGGCCCACACCTGTAATCCCAGCACTTGGGAGGCTGAGGCAGGAGGATTAGTGCAAGTTCGAGACCAACCTGGGCTGCAAAAGTGAGCTCAAGGCCAGCCTGAACTGCATAGTGAGACCCTGTCTCAAAAAGGCAAAAAAAAAAAAAAAGAACTTGGACATATCCCCAACCCCATACCAGTACTAGGGATTAAGCCAAAGCCCTCACACTTGCTAAGCAAATTCCCAGCCCTTTTCATTTTTTGAGACAATATCTTAATAAGTTGTACCCCTGCTGGTCTTGACCATGTGGTCCCCCTATCTCAGCTTCCTGAGTAACTTAGATTACAGATGTGTACCACCTCTTCTAGCAGTTTTTTAATTTCCCATATATGAAGAATCTTTCTGGATCCTATTGTGTTCCATACTTCGTTTTGTTTGCTTTCTTGGTGCAAAAGATCAAAGCCAGGGCCTTTGGCATGCTAGTCAAGCATTCTACCATTGGGCTGCATCCTCTTACTCTCTCTGGTCTATAAGTTCTTAATTATTATGGTTTATAGTAAATCTTGGTACTTGAAAGGATGACTGTTCTTACCAGGTTATACGAGAGCGTCTTTGCCCATTTATCCTCTCCTTAAGAATTTTGTAATTTTCAGGGACCAAGGAGATAGCTCAGTAGACTAAGCGCTTGCCTGGCAAGTGCGGGTCCTGAGTTCAATCCCTGGTACTGCAAAAAAAGAAGAAAAAAAAAGAATCTTGTAATTTTCTTCTAAAAAGTCATAAATCTTTTATTGTACTTACAGAGTTCCTTTTAATTTTGGTTGTTATTAACTATGATAGCTTTTGAAATTTACATTTTTAGTTTACTAGTATATTTGGTTTTTATATATTTGAATATATTTGAAACTACTTTTTTGTTCAACCTTTTTTTTAAATCTTTTATTTTTTTATTTGGTATAGGGTCTCACTACACAGCTCAGATTAATAGTGATCCTCCTGTCTCAGCCTCCCCAGTGCTTATAAACATGCGCCACCACGCCCACTTTCATGGCACGCTCTGTGCTGCCAGCACAGTATGTGGTACCCAGGCCTTGCACTTGTCAGGCAGGCAGTTAGACTGCCAAGCCATCTCCCGAGCCCCTTGCTCAACCTTTATTCTAAAAACTTTGTAGATTCTTTAGCCTTTTCTTTTTGAATTCTTATGTGGTTCATTGATTGATTCTTTTGAAACAGTGTATCACTGGAGTTTTCCTGGTCTTGAACTGGCAGTCCTCCTCCCTCAGCCTCAGGCATTCTGTGATTACAGGCATATGCCCCCACACTTGCAGTTCTTTCATTTGTTTTGTTTTGTGTTTTATCTTGTCCTCTTCCCCTCCCCCAATTTACCTTTTCCTCCATTTCCAAAAACTACTTCCATTTTTATCCTTCAAGTTTTTTTCTTTAAATCTTTTCCCTCCCTCCATCTCTTGTTCCCCTTCCCATATGATCAACTTCTCTGATTCGTTTTTTTTTTTTTTTTTTTTTTTTTCCCTGTCTTTTTGAGACAGGTTCTCTCTATACAGTTCAGGCTGGCCTTGAGCTCACTTTTGTAGCCCAGGCTGATCTTGAACTTACATTGATCCTCCTGCCTCAGCCTCCCAAGTGCTAGGATTACAGATGTGTGCCACCACGCTCGGCTGCTGCTGCTTTGTTTTAAACACTTTTTTTTACAAGCTATATACAATTTTCCCCTGTATCGTTTTAATAGGTACACACTTTGTGTTTGTTTATTTGTTTGTTTTGAGAGAGGGTTCTGCTGTTGCCCAGGCTGCCTGGTACACCTGAGTCCAAGTAATCCTTCTCTTTCAGCCTCCTGAGTACCCGAGATTTTAGACATGTACTGTCACACCCATCTAGACATATTTTTATTTTTAATTTTTAAATTTTTTTTTTTTTTTAAAAAGGACAGGGTCTACATAGATTGATTTGTAGTGATTCTCCTGTTTTCAGCCTCCCAAGCACTGGGATTACAGGCACACACACACCACCATGCCCACTCTCAATCGCTACGTCAGCACGACCCCAGGATGGGCTGGCACAGCACTCCAGGGAAGGAACCCTGCTGCTGCGCTCTGCCTGAGCAGAGGCTTTATAGTCTGCTGAGCTATCTGGCTGGCCCAGCTAGACATATTTTACTCTCAAGTATTTCACTGTGTATTTCCAAAAAACAAGAATATCATCTCTGCACAATTATCAAAGTCAGGAAATTAGTACTGATTCAGTACTGTTATCCAATCTACAGACTCACTTTCCAATTTCACCAAGTGACGATATTAGTAAAAGACAAAACCTTACTTTCCTAGTATAGGATTCAGTATATATTTTGTTGCCGTTTGTCTTTTCTTTGGGGGCAGTTCTGTACTGAGGATCAAACTCAGGACTTTGTGCTTGCCAGGCAGCTGCTGGCAAGCTATGCTGCTTGCTATCTTATACTGCTGAGCTATCTCCCCAACCCTGATTCTTCAGTTTTTATCTTTTGTGACTTTTGAGACAGCATCTCACTGTGTAATGCAGACTAGCCTTAAACTTACTATGTAGCCCAGGCTGGCCTTGGATTTGTGGCAGTCCTTTTTCCTCAGCCTCCAAGTGCTGGGATTACAGGCATGCACTTCCACACCTGGCTTTATGACCTTGTCATTTTCTTAAGAGTGGTGGCACATGCCTGTAATCCCAGCACTGAGGAGGCTGAGGCGGGAGGATTATTGTGAATTTGAGACCAGCCTGGGCTACAAAGTGAGCTCAAGGCCAGCCAGAACTGCATAGCAAGACCCTGTCTCAAAAAGAACAACAACAAAAAAAGTCAGTGGGCTATTTTGTGGAATGTCCCTCAGTTTGAGTTTTTTACTTCACTTAGTGTTATCATAGTCAGGTTTGCTGTTTGTGGCAAAAAGCCAGCGAAGTGCTGCACCCTTGTTATTGTAGCACATACAGAGGTAAAATCTATGTGAGCCATTATTTATGAAAGTAAATTTGATCACTTGGTTAGGGAATATCTGCCAAATTTCTTGTTGTTGTTGTTGTTGTTGCGGAACCGAGGATATCTGCCAAATTTCTATAACGTATTTGTCATTTAATTCTTTGTAAATAGATTCGTATATATCTTGACTTGATTTTTAAAGGGTAGTTATAGAACTTCAGATTTTGCTTTTTATCTTGAATTGGTTTGGTGAGACCTGAAATAGAACCAGTGTCTCCAGGGGATCATTTGATTTTCATATTCATTGTGGGTAAGCAAAGAAATGAGCCCCCTGCTGATGTGAACGTTTAATCTAGTTGTTGTTGTTGCTGTTGTTTTCTTTTGGAGTTTGGTTTTGATTTTTTGAAATAGGATCTTGCTATGTAGTCCAGGCTAACCTAGAACTTGCTAGGTATGCATGTGCCACTGTGCCTGGCTCTCAACCCAGAGATCTTGATTTCGGAGTCTAATTTCCTGACAAGATCTTGACTTCAGAGCCTTAAGCATACTGACAAGGTTAAAGTTGCCTCTATTTGCCCTTAAATGGAACCACTAACAGCTCTTAGCTTCATGTGTTCCAACTCTGATTCTTCTAGGTACCATAAATCACTATGTCTAATAAAATGTATTTATTGGGGATGGAGAGATAGCCTGGCAGTCTAAGTGCCAACCTGACAAGCACAAGGACCTGGATTCGATCCCTGGTACTGCATGCCTGCTGGCCCCTGAAACTGGGTATGGTGGCGCATGCCCGTAATCCCAGTGCTGGGGAAGCTGAGACAGATCGCTACAAGTCCAAGCTGGGTAACAAGACCCTGTACCAAATAAATAAAGTTTTGGAGGTTTTTTGTTTTGTTTTTTTTTTTGTATTTAGTACAGGGTCTACAGGATCTCACTACACAGACCAGACTCATAGTAATTCTCCTGTTTTCAGCCTTCCAAGCACTGGGATTACAGATGTGTGCCCCCATGCCCAGTTTTAATTGCCACCTCAGTGCGTCCCAGGGGTGGGACAAGCATAACAAGATTTTTTAAATGTATTTATTATATTGCAATATAATGAGCATGACTTTTCGAAGCTTTGTGGACAAATAAAATATTGACAGAATCAGCAGATTTTTAAAATAGCAAAACCATAATTAGTGACTGGTAATTAGTGTGCAGTAGAACATCTAGTACTTATATCAGAGTTATCTAGCACAGTAATAATTTGGGGCCCCTGGCAGGCTAGAGTGTAATATAACAGGCCATATTATGCTGTTTTTTTTTTCCAGCATGAACAGGGATCAGTTCAGATGTTTGAATATTTAGTTAATTCTAATGGGCTCAGGGATGTCATGGAACAGTATGGTCTTGTCCCTGAGGAAGACATTTGTTTTATCAAGGAACAGATTGCAGGACCACTTGACTCACCGATCAGAAAGTCCCAGGTAAGTTGGTGCTGTATTCAGTTGAATTTGAACTGACTGATGCTCTTTTCTAGTCTGTTTCCAGTTATTTTACAGCAACATATTTTGGTGTTTTAAAGGGGCAATGACAAAATATAAGTTACGTATTTCTACCCACTAATCCAACAAGTGAAAGGTTCTTATTTTTTGTGCCTTTTAACTGAATTCTTTGAAAGTTATTCTTAAATTTAAAGTATTTATAAATCATTTTAATGAATATATATAATATTCTAGAAGACTTAAGTATTTTTTTTTTTTTTTTTGCAAATGTGAAACTATCTTGTTTATCTGTTATAGTTAACCTATTGGAAATATTTAGATACATGAAGACGTAAAGAGTTAAAACTGAACTGGCCAGGTAGCTCAGCAGTCTAAAGCACCTGCTTAGGCAGAGTGTAGGGGCTGGGTTCAGAGGAAAATCTTTATACTTTTCACTTTGTGTATGTGTGTATGTGTGTGGTACTGGGGATTGAACTTGGGAGTATTTGTGCCACCCAGCTATATCTTCAGCCCTTCCACTTTATTTATTTTTTTTTAACTTTAAAATAAGTTGGGGGCCGGCGAGATGGTTCAGTGGTCTAAAGCGCCTGCTTAGGAGGGCTCAGGCAACTGCGGGGACTGCGGTTCGATCCCCGGCACCACATGCTGTGCCAGTGCCACCACCAGGGCAGGCTGAGCCAGCCACAAAATGAATAAATAAAGAAACAAACAAACACAACAAGCAAACAAATAAATACATAATAAAATTTAAAAAAATAAAATAAAATAAGTTGGAAAATAATTTTCTCTTGAGAATTTAAGGGTTTTTTTTCCCCTTAAATAATGCAAAATGTACTTCTAAAACAAAGGTTTTTGGTGTTTGCTTTGAGGTTTTTTTGTGTTTGTTTTTTTGTTTGTTTGTTTGTCTTTTTGAGGTAGGATTGTCTCAATGCAACTCATGCTGGCCTCGAACTCACTTTGTAGGCCAGGCTGGCTTCTTACAATCATCCTCCTGTCTTATCCTCCCAAGTTCTGGATGTGTGCACCACCACGCCCAGCCAAGAAAACAGAATTAAAAGATGGACTTTGTAGCAAATAACTAATTTCCAAAAAGTAGAGGTCCAAAAATGCTTTGAAACATATACATGTCATTTAGACTAGACATGTAACTAGATGTGAAGCTACTAGATGTGTAGACAGTATTTTTTTTTTTTTTTAATTTTATTTATTTATTTATTTATTTGCTTGTGTTTGTTTGTTTCTTTATTTATTCATTTTGTGGCTGGCTCAGCCTGCCCTGGTGGTGGCGCTGGCGCAGCATGTGGTGCCGGGGATCGAACCGCAGTCCCCGCAGTTGCCTGAGCCCTCCTAAGCAGGCGCTTTAGACCACTGAACCATCTCGCCGGCCCGACAGTATTATTTTAATGCATAATTTCAAGCATTGTTTCAGGAACATTCTTACTAGTTCATAATTAAATTATATTTTTTAAAAGATTCTAAGTCACGAAAATAAAAATGTTTGTGAGCATTGTTACATATTAGGATCCTTCGAATGACTCAAAGTTTTGTGGGGGGGG
>PVKN010017503.1:0-17299 GCA_004027915.1 Capromys pilorides | reverse complement strand
GGGACCTGCACATGTAATTTTCTTGGAATCAGACAGTAACTATATTAGAATAAATAAAGACAGAAATCCATTTGTCCTCACCTCTAAATATCTTGTGTATAGTTTCAAAAATAACACAAGGAAAAGAATATACTCTTAAAATTCAGAACCTGTAGTTTGTGAAACTACCTTCATTTTAGCATGAGCTTGGTGCTGACCTTTTCAGATCAATCACAAATAATAAATTCTCTCAAGAGAAATATATCTAGAGGAAATGAGAAAAGGTGAACCAAAACTATGAGTTCTGCGGCATAATGTGTAGGAGGACATATAAATGCACACGTTAGTTTACACAGAGCATGTGAAGTTTTTGAATAACCTATGCCTGCTGCTAGCTTCTATTATCAATACTGCCATTATACTGTTTTTTGGTATAGAGATTGGATCCAGGGATTTGCACTTGCCGAGCAAGAGGTCTACCACCAAGGTACACCCAAGCCCCAAATTTTCTTGAATACTTGATAATATTACATCAGGCACACAGGTTGGACAGACCAATTTTGGTGCCTTGCTGTGATGGAACAAACACCAATCTAAAAATAAACCTTATGCCATGTTGGAGTTAAAACACATATCAATTACAGATTACTCACTGGATAATTAAGGGAAAATATTAGACAACAGCTTTCATGACTAGATTTCTTTTCGCGTTGACTTCCACCTAAATATCTAGAAGGTCGTCTCCACTTTCATCGCTCTCCACAGTCAGCTGCCTCGTCCACCACTTCTTGACCTCGGAGCCACAGGAAGCTGTGTCTGTCATGGGATTCATCTTACACACTACAGACTTCACTGTTGTCCTCCCTCCAAAGCGTAAGTTGACCGAAGACACTGAATGGCTTATTGGCTTGGGGGCTGTGGAATTAAGAAGGCCTATGAGCAAACTGGTGTTACTTCACATTTTGCAGTCATTCCTGGAAACCACGCTATTCCATCAATGATGCTTTAGGTTCCCAAACCCCTATCCCTGGGTGTTAAGTCAGAAAATTTCCCAGCATTTGATTATTAGTAATATATTTAAAAATTATAGATAATCATAGACAATGAATAATAATACTTCAAAAAATATGTTCCTTTCCCCTCTCA
This sequence comes from Capromys pilorides, assembly GCA_004027915.1. Lineage (NCBI taxonomy): Eukaryota > Metazoa > Chordata > Mammalia > Rodentia > Capromyidae > Capromys > Capromys pilorides. Next base: position 16,174 of record PVKN010017503.1, on the reverse strand, counting down.
CTGTGATAATTATGAAAACTAGAAAATTATTGGAAGTTCCAATTTGGGTAAATATGAGTGTTATTAGTTGGTGTTAATTAGCATGTGCATATAAAGAATGAAGACAAAGGAGGAACAGTATGGTTAATGGCAAGGGTAGAGGTGGTAAAGTAGTAAGGATTTGCAAATAAAGATGTGGTTCAAGATTCCTGCAGTCATGACCTTGGGTCCAACCTGGGTCACATGTAGGTCCATTGCCACAGGTAACTTCACTTATCTGAACTCAACTTTTCTCCATGGCAAAGTGATGAAAATGAAAACACCCTAACTATATTATTGCAAAGATTAAAATGCATTAAATGAGGCAACATGACCCTATACAGTATTGGTGTCCCCTTAACATACTCTTTTGCCTTCTCTTTGCCTCCTCAAACTCCACATATCTCCAGTAGTTGGTTATTGCCATTTCTGATTCTGGGCTTACCTGGGCGTGGACCACTGAAGACATTTTGACCCATACTTTGTAAAACTCCATTTAAGTCAACACCAACCATGGAACATCCTCTTTCAGATCATCTCTCCTATCTGTTTTTGTGGTACTAGGACCTCTAGGTTGGTCCATGACTGTGGTAACCTGCTACTTGTAACATGCCTCTGGACAGGTTATACAAATTGCATAGACAATTAGTTTCCCCAAGAGCATTGGTTCCAAATGTCACATCTTGCTTAGTAAACTTTACTGGCTCTTGATTGCCTATAGGGTGAAGTTGAAACTTCTTGTCCTGTGAGTAAAGACTTTTTCGTGTTGTGGTCCCACCATCTACTCAGTCTTGTTTTCCATCAGTCTTGGCTTTACTTGAATGAGGTAACACATAGGTCATCTGTGATCCCTGAATAGTGAACATCCAGATATGAAAAAGCCAGTTTCCTTGGTGGTAACATTAATTAGGATCCAATAAACATCTCCAGCTACCAATGCAAGTTGTATTCTCATTGCTTTCTGGAAAACACATTGTGTGGAAAATTTTGTGACATCATCTCACATGGATGGGGCTGAACTTAAAAAGTATGGTGAGCCCTGCTGCACCCCAGACTTGGTCCTCTGTAGAGAGTACCACTTTCAGGGGACATTGAGGTGTGCAGAGCATTGCTCTCCTTCCTTCCATGCCTCTGATGCAATTACCTGGGCTTTTAAAAAACCTGTATTTCTTCAGAACAAAAGCTTACTTGCTTGCTTACTCAGTAAAACATGGGAAATAGTAGAATTATGAAAACTAAATGAAGAAACATAAGCAATGCACTTAGGAGAGTGGTTGATAGTGTTTGTTGTTGCTATTATAATCAGGCAGTAGGAGACTGCGTGAAGGTGGTGACCTGCTCAGCTACCTATCTCAGTGTCCACAAATGTATATTGAGATAAAGCAGAGGCCTATGGTATCTGCTTATTCCTTCACAGAACTAATAATAATTTGGCCCATATGGCAGTGCTTTGATTGCACAGACACACCCTTGGAAATCTCCTCCTTTCTTTTTGGAGCTTGGCTCTGACCATTCACTTTGTTGCTAGAAGCTACCTTCTCCACCATGGGCACTGAAGATGACAGTGAGAATAGTTATGTCTAGAGAAGTTATTTGGAAGAATAGGTTGGGCAATGGGTGTGTTTGTGACTGCCTCACTGTCTGTAAATCATCAGAGACTCTGCTATAGTTCCTATCTGAAATATCCCCAAGATCCTTGTGTAGAAGGCTTGTGATCAAGAGAGGTGGTGCAGCCAATGACAGGTGGTTGTAGCAAGGGGTCACCAGGGGTGGGCCCATGAGACATGGGTCTTTTCTTTCTGTTTGCTTCCTGGTGGTGGCAGCTTCCTCCACCACAGTAGGCTGCCTAGCCACAGGCCAAAGCAATGAATGGGACCATGAGACATGGACTGTGATGCATTTTCCCTCTTTGTCAGTTGATTGTCTCAGGTATGGTTTGTAGCAACAGAAAGCAAATTCAGACCTGACTTCTGAAGCCCAAGACCCAGTGCAAAGACTGTAACGATCTTTTGAAGACCCTAATCCAGGGAGAAATGAGTGATACACCAACCTGAGGGCAGACGCCATTGTCCAAACTTCCTTTGGGGCTTCCCAGCATCACCCGCATCCTGTCGACTTCCCCCTCTATCTGATAGAGTGGGGCTCAGGAGCTGCTGTTGGCTGCTCGTCTGTGTGGGAAGAGAAAGACACAGTTATGTCTCTTTCATCTTTTCAGAAAATATTTTAAATGACATGCCATCCCTGTAGATATTTATGAGGAGTAGTATAGCAACTTAATACATGTATACAATGTATATTGATGAATGAGGGGAATCCGCATTTCTGTCTTCTCACTTATAACTTTTGTGTATTGGGAACCTTCAGACTCTCCTACTTATTTCAATATATACCAGAGATGCAGACGATAGTTACCCTACTGTGTTATAAAATATCAGGACTTATAACATGGAGCGAACTGGAAGACATCACATTAAATGAAAAAAAAACAGATAAATAACGCATGTTCTCATTCTCTTGTGGAATTTAAAAAAAAAATGATCTCACTAGAGATGTTATGGCTATTCCTCAATGCCATCCTCTTTCTCATTGCTTCCACTGGTCTGGGGTTGGTGGCACTGCAGGAGGGAATGGCAGTGAGGACTGGCTGGATCTAGGGCAGTGGAGCTTTGCCAGACCTGGAGCTCCAGAAAAGCATCTCTATAGGCTGAGTTCCATGATAGCCCTTGAGGAAGTCCAGCACTGAAGACCTGAACTTCCCCTGAGCCCTGGTTCACGCAGTCGCTCCTTCTTTCCTAACCAGCCCCATGGCCATCACATTGCTTCACAATTTCCTCTTGGCTTGCCAGACAGCTCTCTTGCTTTTTTTTTTCCAGTCTAAACCAGAGAGCTCTGCAATCACCACCAGTGTCCATCTCCTTGTGTGTCTGGACCTTGCCCTGGGTCTCAGTTGAGGCCCTGTAGCTGTCCTTGGAACAAACTCAGGGCAGGGTGGCTGTCCATGCCTCCTTGTCGCCTCTTTGCTGACTATCCCTGTAGGATTCCCTGTAGCCAGAGCCAGATGATTCCTATGGGCCGGGAGCCAATAACATGCAATTCACCTAATCCTGGGCTAATGCATGAGCCCTCTGCTGGGCTGTGGAGCCTCACGTTTTGAAGTCAGTCCTTAGCCCCAGATTGCACTGCGATCCATCAGCTCCAAGTCACCCAGCTGTGCATAGAATGCTACATGGCTCTATGTGGTGAAGCTCAGATTATAACTGCAACCTCCTACAGGGGCAGGACGCCCCTAGCAGCCACTGCTCAGGATGCTGACGAAACTCTATGCTTTTTTTTTTTTTTTCTTCTATAGTTCTATAGACTGAGTTTGGAAATGAAGGGATGCTATGTTTTAGTAACTGAAAATTCCTAAATTCCATATGCTCCCCGATGCTCAACTAAAGAAGGAAGAATCCTTGATGAGTCTATTACTGAGAAAAGTTGAAAACCAAGTGCAAACGGTTTTGGCAACAGAGAGTTAGCGAGTCTCCATGAGCTGTTGAGGGGAAGCTTCTTCATGGAACCTGTCTGCCCTGAAGGCATGCAGCATGTCCAGATTCAAATTGAGTTCTTGGATGTGAAATTAACTCTTCAGGCAAAGAACCAAAGAATCCTCTTCCTTTCACAGAAACAACAGAACAGAACAAAAATAGAATTCCAGACAAATAAGAAAACAAAACAGGTGATAGGCAGACCATAAATCCCAGAAGCATTATACAGTTCAGGGCACTAATGTTTTTCAGTTTGCATATGTTATAGTTTGGATCTTGAATGTACTCCAAAGACTTCATGTGGGAATTGGTAGAACCTTGAGAAGGTGAGGACTTGTTTGAGAAAGTTAGGTGGCTGGGGCATGCCCTTGGGTAGGATATGGAGATGCTAGATCCTCAGGTCTCTTGCTTTTTCTTCCTGCCTACCCAAAGGTCAGCAGCTTCTTTAGACACCCTCTCCTGCTGCCTCTGCACAAGCTCAAAACAAGAGGCCAACCTCTTATGCACTGAAACTGTCAAAACTCTGAGGCAAAATAAACCTTTCCTCCTAAGTTGATCATCTCAGGCATTTTGCCTCAGTGTTGGGAAGCTGACTACTGCCGTACAAGCCAGAATCTTTTGAGCCAAGCTTCACCAAACCCTGAATGGCAAAGACATAAATATTTATGGAATCCACGTGCTCTGATCATTTTTGTTGGTCTCAGTGAAAAAAACCATAATCGGAGAAATATTGCCACCTTGGTTGAAATGGTTCTCTGTGACCAGCCCTCCAACTGCTCTAAATGGAGGAACAAGCTGCACAGAACACCCTAGAATAAAGGACACCTCGTCCCCTACCTCAGGCTGCATGTTGTGGTCCTGGCTGTTAGCGTTGGCGTCCTCACTTGGCTGAGTGGTCTCGATGCTCGGAGGGTTCAGAAAGCGGCTCAGCTCCTGCTGTTGGCTCTCCCTCAGGCTGTGTATGATGCTGCAGGACTGCTGCTGCTTCTGTGGGAAGAGGCTGCCCCCTCAGGAAGGTAGGCAGGAGCCCCAGAACTCCTCCCCTTCCCCATTAAGGTCATACTGTCTTCTCTTCTCTCCAAACACCTGAAGCATTGGTGGCACCTTAGGAGCTTCCAAATGAGGACCCTGAACTAGTTCCAATGGTAACTCAGACTGACACACCAGAGGGCTTAGGGATTTAGGAACTGCCTTCCCCTTCCTGTTCATGTGGACAACAGTTGCGTTGGTTGTACTCATTGCTATTATCTTATGCTTTACTTAAAATTACTAACTTGGGTGTTCTATTTTCTTTCTCTCATTTTTTTCTTTGCTCACTAAACTCAGACCTGGCCTCTCTCTCCTGCTCTTCATCCAGTGAAGAGCAGGAGATAGAGAGCCGGGGAGGTGGTGAAAACTTTAATGCCTGCTTGGTTCTGGACTTCACAGGCCAGCCCAGGAGGCCAGTGTAGGGGCCAGTTTGTCTTGCACATCCTGAAGCCAGGGATCCTGTGCTCTCCTAGGGCCTGTGGAGGACAGACTGCTCCCCAGAGCACCAGGGTCCCCAGGGAACCAGCAGTCACAGGACACAGTGGGCAGCTGGTCTCATTACAGCAGACTGGAGTGTTTCTTTCTTCAAGGACTTTCCCTTGCTTTTCTGAAGAGTAGCACAAAGCACATTTTATATAAACATTATGATACATTAAGTATGCAGTGATTAGTGTGATCTTTTCTAAGTGCGAAGCATAAGCAAAAGACATTCACAAAGGTAATTCCTTAACAGAGACTGAGCTGTAAGCTCCCATATGCCCATATAATGCATGTTTGTTAATTTATGAGCTAGAGGCTCTTATAAAGTTATAGTTCAGGTAACAGCAGTTAATCATTAAAATCCCATGAGAGTCGGTCTTTAGAGGCCAACCAACATTATCAATGATTTGCTGGAATTTTTGGCAACGATTTAAAAGTAGTTTTGTAAACTCAGTTTGATAGATATATTTTGGAATTTGATAGAGCTTAATAAATGGTGATCAGACATATTTTAATATCGCGAAGTTGCTGTTTAAACCTTCATGTGAGATAATAACGACGCACTTTCCCAGAGCCATGTCATAAACTGTGGAAGGGAACGAAGCTGAGTTTGAACTGGAGTAAAAGTTTGCTCTAGCATCTGGCTCTCTGTGTGAGGTGAGTGGGTGCAGAGGCCACAGTGTAAAGGAGACCAGGTAGTGGCAGGTGGCTCTGGGTCAGTTTGGGCGGGCTTTCTTCTTCTTTTCTCCTTCTCTGAGGGTGGGGACCCACGCGGCCTGCTCGCAGCTCACTCACCGCCCGGATGCGTTTCAGACACTTCTTGAGCCACATGCGGATGGTCTGCTTGGCCACCTCCTCCTCAATGGTGTACTCCAGCTGCTCTCGGGCCAAGAGCTCCTCCAGCTGCAGGCTCTTCCGGATGTCCACGGAGCGGTAGGACAGCATGCTACGGGGAAGCACAGGGGCTCTCGTCTGACTCCGCGGAGGTGCAGACCCTGGGAGTGTCAGGGTGCGGATAGGAAGTCAGTCCAACCAGAACAGTGATTGGGGCATGAGTTGGCCTGGTGACATTGTGTCTTTCTGTCTAGTCTGTACAGTGAAGACAGGCCTGGTGGTGGACATTCGGCCAGGCACTCAGAGCAGTAAGCACCATCGAAGCGCTTGGCCAACAAAAGAGCTAGGTGATGTGATGCTTTCTCTACCTTGCCAGTTGCCTAACTACAGACTCTGGAGCTTTCTTTGCAGAGAGAAGACCATTCCCCCATACTGTCTTCACAGCTAGCTGTGCATAGAGATGGTTAACATGCTAGGCTGTGTGTCGTACATGCCCCACCCACGTTTCCTTCCAGTTTATCTCACTTATCTCCCACTGTCTTCCTTACTATTTCCAGGGGCTACCAAGCCAGGGCCGAATGTTGTTTCCCATTTAGGCCAGGCCTCAACTGACCCCAAAAGTAGTGAGTGAAGCTAACATAGCTGCCTGGTCACATCAGGCCCAAGGCCATAAGGCAACTCACAGCATGTCGGAGTTGAGGGTCTCCAACCAAAGCAGAGTACAGACCCTGCTGGCAGTGTTATGCAGTTTGTGTAACAGCGGAGTCCCCGATTCCAGTTGGGCTGCCTTCCCTGTGCTCAGGGCCAATGCAGGAGCCCAAACTGCCGCATGGAGTCTCTGTCAGGGACTGGGAGATTGGCTTTCTCTTTCACAGGTCTCTGCCCACCCCAGAGGAAAGAAGCACAATCTTCCTTCCTCTCATTCCTCAGCTCATCAAGAATCTCACCCTTGACTGCTTGTTTCCATTACTGGGACAGAGGAATAGGGAGAAGACAGAGATGCCACCCTGACTTTGGATGGCTTCCTTTTTTATTGTGTGGTGTGTTCAAAATGTATGGCAAATGTTTAAATGTAAAGAAATGCTGCAATCAAAGACACATTGCCATTACCCACCCACTCCCCAAAATGCTTGGAACATGCTTCTTCCATCATTCTCGGCACTTTCTGAGCAGTTCTGAAAGTCTTCCTCCATGACTGTCTTTGCAAGGTGTGATCGAAACAGTGAATGCCACTGCTGGAGTCTTGTCTGTGGGAAAGTGGGCTGGTAAAAGTATTATGGATCCCCTTCTACTTTATTCACCAGGTCTGGAGCCGAGCAATTTCTGGCTCTACCTGATGTCAAAATGATCATGAAAAGTAAACGTTTTAAATCCACTCAAGACATCAAAGCAGCCACAATTGCACAGCTAAAGACATTACCGAAAAGTGAACTTGTGGAGCTGCTTCAGAAAGTGGCAGCATCAATACAGTAATTATTTTCAAAGAGGGGAGTATCTGAAGGAGGAAGAGTGGCAATGTGCCTTTTACTATGCTACATTCTAAAAACTTAAATATTCCCATTCTATTTCCAGCATACCTCCTGCATGCATCCATGTACTCCAAGAGGTTTGAAGGTTAAGTATTAACGACACCAGCATGTCGACATGCCACACATTCAAACTAAACACTTAGCATGAGCAGGGAAGACCGACAATCTGGATCTGAGAAAGATGGCGCCCTTTGTTATTCACCTGTGTTTTCTGCCCCACCTTTTTATGCTGCTTTGCTTTTCCATGAAAGCAATGAATCATGGAAGGTGAAATAGGTAATTTCAGAGAATTTCCCCAGTTCCTTTCTGTTTTGATCTGATCTCTTTTTATCTTCTAGCTACAAGGATATTTCTGGATGCTTGAATTCTCTCAAAATTTGTGACAGAGCATCCAACACTTGTCAGGTGCTTGCAACATGATCATAGCAGCTACTGAGACTTATAGCTTCTTTTTGACTTTCTTTTTTACAAGTTCTTCTAACTTTTTCAGTGGCATGAACTCCTCTGGCAAGGGGGACATTTTTTTAGAATAATATTTCCACTGCAGATGATGAAATGCACAATATTAAATAATCAACCCACTATTCTCAAATTACTTTCTTTACAAAAGTGTTGATATGGTAACACAAATGCTTCTTTATTTTGTTTTATTTTATTTTACACTATTTTATTGTTTTAAAATTTTTTCACTTATTATTTATTTGGTACAGGGTCTCATTACATGGCTCAGACTTGTACTGATCCTCCTGTTTCAGCCTTCCCAGCACTGCAATTACAGGCATGGACCACCATGCCCAGTTTCTGTGGCTGGCACAGCACAGGGTTCTGGCACAGCATGTGGTACTGGGGATTGAACCCAGGTCCTTGAGCTGCCAGGCAGGCACTTCTGATGCCCAGCCCCAGTGCTTCTTTATTATTTCATTAGGCAGTAACATTTAGTTGAAGTTAAGTGATATTTAGAACTTAAAATGCTGGTGAATAAGAATGATACTTTAAGATGTCAGTTAAGGCAGCCAGTGACATGACTTAAAGGTCTCTATGATTTTTTTACTAGTGGCCAGATATGGACATTGTTATTGCTATTGTTGTTTGTTGCCTAATTTCATTATTTGAGGCAATACCGTACTTCTATAGCAATTATTGAAAATAAAAATATAATTATTTCCTTCCATAAGGCATAGGTTTAATTCAGAGGCTCCTGTTTAAGAATCTGTTATGAGTCAAATGTTTTCCCCTCAGAATAGGTATACTGCAATCATTGCTCAGAAACTCATAATTCCATCTTATTTGCAAAGAAAATGTTTCAGATGTCTCTAGTTTGGAGGGCGCTATACTAGAGCCCACTGGGCCCTAGTCCAGAATGACTGGTGTCCTCGTAAAGGGAGGAAATCTTGGCCCCAGATGTGTACATACGCGTGCATGAAAAACACTGTATTCAGATTGAGGTGAGCTCAGGGTGCTGCTTCTACTACATAAACACGAGATGAAGTCACTAAGAGCTGAGGAAAGGCATGGGACAAACTCCTCCACACCCCAAACAATCAAGACACCAACACTGCCAACACCTCAGCTTTAGACTTTGGGGTCCATGAGCCTATCAGTTTCTGTTGTTCAAGACACTCAGTTGATGACACCTTGTCACAGGAGCCCTGGGGCTATAACTGCAGAGATGTCAGAGAGCAGGAGGGGCAGAGCTTTGGTTTGACTCTTGGTCGCACATGAGTGTTCACGACAATCTGAAAGCTGTGATGCTTTAACTGACCAGGGCAGCCATCCTAGAGTGGGCCTATAGAAGCTTCCAGATGTGCTTGAGGGAGCACATTCGGGTCAGTCCCACCTCTGCCACAGGTGACTATGAGCAAGTGGCTTCACTGTCACAGGACAGTCCCCATCATCCCAAAGTGAAGAGGCAGAACTGTGCTTCCTCAGGTCCCTTCTACTGTCCCCTTCCTGTATGTCAGGTCACTGCTTCATATGCCTCACTGGAAGTGATCTCTAGATGACGGTGAGAAAAGTCACTTCATGCGTGGCAAGTGTAGTCCCATTGTATAACCACTGATTGTGGCGCTGTAGGTTCTGGACAGACTCCTTCATTCAACTCACAAGGCCTCTGAGAATTCCGGCTTTCAACTCGGGACCCCACCCGGCACTGGTCCCCTGGCTATGGAACTTGCCTCCTACCTCAGGACGTCGTGGAAAGTGACATCGCCGCCGTTGTGCAGCCTCTCCATCTCGTAGCACATGTGCTTGAACAGAAGCTTGTCCTTGTCCAGGTCCACCTCCAGCCGCCCTCGCAGCAGCCTCAGCAGGAACTTCACTCGGAACGTGGGAATCACGCCCTGGGGACAGAGCACAGCCCAGGTCAGACCTTCTGGAGGTTCTCTTGGGGGAGGGGCTCTCTTTTTATGGTATAAAATGAAGACAGGGCAAAAATTAAAACAGGAACTATTTCTCCAAAGATAGCATAAGTAGCACGGGGGGCAGAAAGTTGCTGGTTGGCCTTTTTCTTTTTTTAAATATATTTAGTCCAGGGTCTACAGGTTCTCACTACACAGATCGGACTCATAGTAGTGATCCTCCTGCTTTTCAGTCTCCCAAGTGCTAGGATTACAGGTGCATGCCACCATGTCCAGTCTCAATCGCTGTGTCAGCGCACCCCGGGGGGAAGGGGGGGAGCGGCACAGCACACCCAAGGTTGGCCTCTTTGGTCATGGGCATAATTACCTGTGTTGGGAGCAATCAGAGTTGGCTTGGGCTTCTCCTCCGTATGGGACATCACAACACTGTACTCTGTGAAGCCAGGGAGGCCAGGAAGTGCCCTTCAGCTTCCCCTGGAGCTAACGCTACTCACAGCCCATCCTGAGACTCAGTTCCTTCCTATGCACACTTATTGCATGCTCAGTATGCTTGTGCACAGGCACGGCCAGTGCACAGGTGCAGAACCTGGATGCCAGGACTTGTAAACATGTCAGAGGTTGTAGCTAGATGTCTTCCAAGAGCCTTGTGTTTTCATAGGTCTGGCTTTTGGGAAGAAAGTTGATTAGACTATAGGGCTTATAGCTGACTGGCTGTTAGGAGGTTAAGAGGTAGATCACTGGGGGTGTGGCCTGGAAGGGGTCACTTCCCTCCTGGCTCCTCCCTTAATTGTTTGCCATGCCCTGAGCAGCTTCTCTGCCATGCCCCTCTGCTATGCCATTCTGCCTTCAAGCCAGCTGACTATGGACTAAAATATAGTCTTCTAAATTGTGGGGGTTGGATATTTTGTTCCAGCAATGAGGAAAGTAACTAAGACACATGCATTGTAGCTTGTGCTTCCATGGAGAGATCGCTCCTTTTAATTCCTCTGCATGGCTGAAACAATGGTAGATGTGACAGTGAGGTTCCCAGCTCTGCCTTCTTTCTGGGTCTAAGTAGCTCTAAATCGCAGGCAACACAGCAGGCCACACCAGCCCTGGATATATTTCTGGATATTCCTCGTGACCCCTGGCCTCATGTTGGTCCCTAGCATTCAAGGAATGCTAGGAGTGTGGTCCTCCCTGTGTGCGTCTGATAAGCGTAAGGCCTTGAAGGTGACAGCGGAGATGGGCGTGAGCCCAGCTAAGAGGAGAGAGCTAGGCCAAGTGCCTGTACACAGATCCCCGACTCAGAAGAAAGTGCTGACAGACTGGGTCCCCACCACAGAGAGCTACCGAGGAGTGAGAGAGAAAAGAGAGGGCTAGGATCTGCTCACGGCCTTGGTTCCACTCCAGGAGCCCCTGACACATGCCTTGGCCTGCCAATCTTTGTTGGACCCCAGCATTTTTTAAAACTGTTTTTGTCTAATTTTTGGTCTGTAAATTTCCATTCTTAACCCTCCAGAAGAGAAGCTTAGTGATACTATTAATCTATAACATAGGCACTTGAGCTTAATATCGCCATCTTTCTGAATATTAAATGTCTTAGACTTCACTTGGGATCGGTATTTTCCATTAAATCAACAGCTTCTGACATTGCCAGTTCTTCCAATAACCCACTATGCTTATGGAATATTGGACTATGTATACAACTACTTTCTCTTATTTCACTAAGAAGAAATTTTTGTATCAACAATAATTAGAAAAATTATCATATCTGCATCCTGTGCTCTAAATAACTACTATGAAGACAACAATATGCACTGTATCCATTATTGGGAATGTACTACTAACGTGTTTTGAAACTGTCGCATTGTTATTTCGCATTAAAAGTAATAATAATAAAAGAAACCTGTTTTTGAATCCTGCCTAGACTTTTTTCTGGTTGAATTTTCCTCACTTTTTGGATTGGCAGCCAAATGCCTCCTCTGTAGAGGCCCCGCGACCATCTCTGCTGAAGCTCAACTCTGCTCCAACTCCAGTCTGCCACTTGACCTTCACCTGGTTTCTCATAACCTCTTAAAATAATATAGACCAAGTGGCCCTTACTGACATGCCAGGCTCCAGAAGTGCTTCAAAATTTGGACATTTTTCAGGTATACACACATATGCAAGTGAAATAATAAAATGTATTAGGTGTAGAAACCAGGTCTACACATGAAATTCATTTATGTTTCATACACACGGCCTGGAGGTAAATTTGATGTGGAGATGATGTTTTGACTGCAACTCACTACAGGTGTGGAACTGACCACTCACGGTATCACGCTGGTGCTCATAAAGTTTTGAATATTGAAGCATTTCAGATGCTTGAATTACACAGGCTCAGCCTGCACTGTTACTATTAGTATTATTTTACCTGTAATGCTTTGTGCCCCTCATTAAAATGCAAGCACTTTTCATCCTGTTTCTTTGTCTATCTTTAAGCACCTGGACCTGAGCTTGAATGCTTCAGGATGAAGAAGGGAAAGAGGAGAAGGACAGGGAAGAGGAAGAAGAGAAAGAGGAGAATGAGGAGGTGGAGGAGAAAAAAGAGGAGAAGGAAAGGGAGGAGAAGGGGAGGGGAAAACAAAGGAGAGAGGCTGCTGCTGGTGTGGTTGATTCTGAAATCTTGTGTAGGCTTTGTGGTCAAAACGTTAACATCATAACTCAGAGACAGCTTGGATAAGGACTCCTGAAGACCACTTAGGCCACTCCTCTGTGTTTGTTGGCAGGATGGTTGCTGGAGATGGAAGTGGTCCTGAAGAACAGCATACTGTTCGTTCAGTGGCTCAAGTCCCCTCTCCTGCTCTGAGCCCATAGCCAGTTCCTTCAGGACTCTTCAGCTTCCTATCCTAGCTGACCTCCCAGAAGCTGAAGAGGGTGTGCCTGGTGGAAAGAGCATGGGGGGGACCTGCTGTGTCCCTCTCTCCTCCTAGCTCCTTAGGCTAAACTATCAATGGCATCTTTCTTCATGTCTTTTTAAAGTCAACATGTGTATGTTGCCACCCATAAGAGCACTGAAACCTCTGAGATTTGTCAGTAGTTTTGTCTGGGGATGAGTGTGAAACAATGACCTCTACCTCTCTCTTATCGTCCACCATATTCCATATGATTTGAAAGTGACGAAGGTCATTATAACTTAAAAGTTGATCCTCTTCAGTGGAATAAAACAAAGAGAAATTCTCCACAATTATGGCTAAAAAAGAAGCAGAGGAAAAACTCAGAAGTTAGGCAATTAGGCTAATCTGTCATTTTTCTTAGAAAAAAGTAAAACATCTATTATAAATAATGGATTTTATCACTCATATTATAAAGCCAAAATTTTAAAGTGCTTTTAGCATGGTTTCCAAGTTGGCACATTTCGCACTTGGACTAAGTGCTCCATCTAGCTCTCATCTCTCCAAAACATGAGGGTCATGTGCACAAGCACACATTCTGTGTGTGTGGAGAAATTTGTGCCAGCTGGCCATGGCTACTGGGTAAGAGTTCCAGGGCAGTTATTAAAGGTTGCATTTGGTTCTGGGTAGTTCCATAGCTGGTTAACTATATGTGTCTTTCATAAACAAAAAACATGATATTTTGAGGCTACCAAGGTAGCCCTCTGTGAAGATTGTTCAATGCAATCTATGAGAAGAGTTCTTTTGAAATTAATGATCATAATAAATAGCAAAACTCTTGAAATTGCAATCAACTGTCATTTACATGCCTTTTAAGGGTCTTTCCAACTTCTGCATCAGGAGGTAATAATTTATAATTAAGGCCATGAAACACCCACCCCAAGCAATCCAAGATAATTACTTGAAAATTGAACATAATTATCTAAGTACCTGAGTTTGAAGAAATGAAAAAAAATATTCAGTGAACATCACTTACCTACGAGCAGATTTAGCATGATGTAGGCAATGATGACATAAAATGAACAGAAGTACATAAGTGCTCCTGCATAATTTCCACAGTCTGTTGCCCAGTATGTAAATTCATCTGGAGTACAGAATGGAGGCTGAACCTAGGAGGTGGTGGGAAAAGGGGGAGGGGATAGGGCAGGAGGAGAAAAAAAAAACCACTCTGACTGCAGTTAGTGAGCATATTCCTAACCATACAAACTATTACTAAGGTCAAAGTTGTATGGCAAATGCCATGTACACTGGGTGAATCATGTGTAGAATAAGTCAAAAACAATATTTTCTTAGTGCTATGTTTTTGATATTGTAGAATTCCAAGGTCTTTACAACTGTTAGAAGCAATTTCATGCACCGTGAAAATGAACTGGTTTCTTCCAATAACCATGCCTCCTGCTACTTCTGCCAGCTCCAAGTTCTAAGTAGCCACCCTGATAAAATTACAGAAAGTCAAGTAAAAAGGCATTTAAAGTTGTTCTGACTTAAGACATGGATAACGATTTAAGAAGGTTAACTACGCATAGAAAATTCACATTTAAATTGTGTTACAAGTAATTCCCATTCTTGGGGTAGTGCTATGGGATGTTATGGAGCGGCACAAGACTCCAGTTATCATTCTCTAGGGGCCCATTAAAATGCCAACATCTCTAAGAAAAAGTCCTGGCTCCTTTCAGCAAGAGAGCAGTTCTTTCATCTACATTCCCACAGCATTCTGCTGTTACTTTTACTTAGAATGTATTTAATTCTGCCTTGGGTTATATTGGATTTGGTACATTTTGTCTGATGCGTAAAGTTGTGTAGTTCTTACTGTGTGCAAAGTCTGGGCCACACGCTTGGAATAGCCTGCTAAGACTGACAGCAGCCTGCCCCTCTGATGCTGCTGATACTGTGCAGTACACCAGAGGCCCATGTGGCAATTTAAATATAAATTCATATGAATTCACATGAAATAAAAATAAATTTGATGTAAAATTCAGTTCCTTCAGTGTTGAACAGCCACATCTGGCTAATGATTCCTGAGTTGAACAGCTTAGGATTCCACCACTGCAGAAATTTCTGGAGGACAGCATTAGAGCGGAGGGTAAGAGACAGATGGAACAAAGGGATTTAAGCTGGTAACTCACTGGAGTTGTGGGAGAGGATAGAAGGGAGAAATATAGAGCGCTGTAAGAACACATAACCTGTGGTCCTAGGGGAGAGCAAAATGGCAGAAGGAACTGATACTTAAACTGAGATTAGAAGGATGATCCAGGATTATCCTGGAGGAGATAGGATGCCAGAGGAAGAGTGGCTCGAACCCCTGGGGATCAGCTCCCAGAGGACACTTGTGACTTGAAAACGAGCACAGAGCTAATGGCTCAGGGCAGACCAGTGGCTCAGTGAATATCTAGAGAGTGCAATAAATTGAAGTCGAGCACTGTTGTTTAACTGTTACAATGATAAAGGTTGAAGAGAAAGAACCATGCTCATGCAAAGTCTATTTGTTGACCAAGACAATAGCTCGAGTTGGGTTAATGAATATTTTCTCATGAATACTAATACATTGTAATGGAAAAGGTGCAATTTTTGGAATCAGAGGCCCAGATATATATTTTGTATACAAAGTCTCGATGCTGGCAAGGACAATATCGTCAATACTGCATTGCCAAAGAGTTTCACGCTGATTCTGAATTGAGGCGCTGATAGAGACAAAGGGATATTTACCATGCAGTCGTGCATAATCTTGTTCCAGTCTTCACCTGTGACAATTCGGAACAGTACAGTAATAGCTTTGCCAGCTGAAGAAAAATTTGCATGCCTAATTTAAGAAAAAAAGTGTGAGTAGTATGGTTTGTTGTGAGGTAGTATTGCTCGTCATCACCAAAATAGGAATTTACAGCTCTTTTGCTTGTTACAGTATCATTTCCAAAAGTTATATTCCTTTATTTATTTGTCTTATTTGTCTACAAGTATAGGTGCATGAATAAGACACTACAAGCTTGGCCATTGATTGATTACCACTCATCTTCAATGACTCAGTGAGCAAGTTTTGGCAACATAAAGTGATTTGTTCCTTCATGTGGTCTAAGCTATGAAAGGGGATCTGATAGGTAGTGATGTAGCAAATAACAAGTACTTTCTCCAGTATGGGACATTTGTTACTTTGTTGTTTTAAGACACTAAAAAATGAAATGGTCCCATAAAAATTAAGACAATATTTGAGAAGTACTTTCTGTACATTAATACCCTCTTGAATGCCTCACTTTCCGTATTTTGCTGAAAAGAAAAGAAAGGCATTTCAAAACTGCTTCATTCAGAGAAAATGCAGCATTTTGTGGGGGCAATAAATGGCCAGGTACAGTGGTGGAATTAGGATTAGTTATCCCCAAGTGTTGGTAGATGTATGGATTCTTTCTATTTTCTTTATTTCTGAATATTTTAAGGTTCCTAAAGTAAACTCGCTTAGTTTTTTCAGTGGGAAAAATTCCATTTAAAATGTGGGC